>JBBPLJ010000016.1:64142-75030 GCA_038089715.1 Veloporphyrellus conicus
ATGGGAAAATGCATTGAAGTAGCAACGCAACTCACAGTCGGCAGCATCAAGGAATACTGGGAAGAACCAGCGTATCATTAGAATGAGTGTGTTACCTTCAGAATATCCACGTCTCGTGTTAATATTGCGACGTTCAAGATGTACTTACATCTATCAAATTGTTATCGATACATTTCTCGATCAGACATTAGATCCTTACATCTACCAAGAATGGTCAACAATCATAGGAAAGTCGCAAGACGAGCAAGAACTAACTGTGACTGGGCCAGAGATAAAGGTACTATGGACTGTGAAGGGATCTGGTCAGCTCAATTACACCCAGTTTTTTGGCTCTAAACCTACGGAGGGAAGCGATGCTTGAGCACAGATTCATCATTGTTAACTTGTGATTTAATATGCAACACGGGAGCCGTAGACCTACATGGCCCAAGAAAGACCGACATAGCGAGCCTACCATGCTATCAATTTGGAATGCTGGTACGTATCTGAGTCACGCACCAGAACAAACGTTGTAGAGATCCAGGACCAGGGTTTGTTCTAAGAGACTCTCAGAAAGCTAATATTTTCATGATAATTCTTATTCCCTCACCCAAACATAATTTATCTGTGAATATCCTCAGCCAGTCAATAAGACGTGGAAAGCAAAAGCATGTACTCACCTCTCTCGGAAAGGTCAGGACTTCAATCATGGGATCACAATAGTCGATTTAATTCAGGAAATTATGGATAGAAGTCGCTCACAATAGTCATATATGACAGCAGTGGTAATAACAACTGCGTTGATCCGTCAGATTAACCATTTACTGGAGACACAAGCGCCGACCGTACGGGACGCATAGTCATTCATCTGGATGAGTTTCAAAGTAGACTGTAGGTCTTGGGACATGATTGGTGTAGAATGAACAGAGATATCTGACTGATCGGCAACGGAGTAGAGATCAAGAGTTGAGCCGAAGGAGGTTTTCAGTGGTTCGGTCAGCAGTATCCCATGGTAGTTATATCCAGGGTTTGCGTGGCGCATTTCTTCTTATTGGGGCAAGGAATGAGGTACAATATTAAAGCTTACACTTGGGGTATGTAATGGTGGAGCGACGATGAGTAATGCCGTCTTCTTGCACTGAGAATAAAATTATGTCTGCAGCAGAAGGCTTTTTTTCAGGAAAGCCTACCGGCACATAGGGTACTATGTAAATGATGCGAACTG
Source organism: Veloporphyrellus conicus (assembly GCA_038089715.1). NCBI lineage: Eukaryota > Fungi > Basidiomycota > Agaricomycetes > Boletales > Boletaceae > Veloporphyrellus > Veloporphyrellus conicus. Next base: position 65,347 of record JBBPLJ010000016.1, read on the forward strand.
AGCGCTGAGAACAGCGACCGGACCCCAACCTTACGTCAGTGTCCTCTAAATTTTCTGGGAGACAAGGCGATCAACCGATCGCCTCTACTCGTTTATAAGCTTGGTGTAAAACTACAAATATTTATGTGCTGCACGTACCAGTATGTCTGCTTCAAAGGTGCCTTAAACAACCCTGGGGCTTCGGTCGAGCGCCTATGCCGCCGATGTGGCCAAAGCTCGCCTTCCCAGTATTCGCACGCCCTGTTCCCCCTGGCTATGAGAAAGCCTTTGGGCATTTTGAGACTGGAATTGTCTGATTGTTAAGTTCCACCCGACGACTCAGGACATCATGCTAGTATGTGGAACATCAGTTGGAGGTGAACCCTGTAGTATAACTGTTGTATAACTGATATGGTTTGGATGATTCACGATGTGGGATCCTTGACATCCTTGAGTCCTTCCACGGCATGGAACCGCTGTTACCGAAGTTGTGCAGTGCAGCATCCCCGGAGCGAGAGCCGGATCAGTAAAAAAGTCGATGGTATAGTGAAAAGCAGAATGAATGGTTGCAATTTCCGGGGTATGTCACTTACTGTTTGACAGGATCCTTCAGATGCACGTTAGTTCAGTGCAAAGAAAAAGATGATAACTGAAATACATGTCCCCTTTTCCTCTGGAGCAACGACTGACCAGCCGATCCGTTGGAGAGGCCAGACTGCGGAACGGCGCCCCGAGGCACAAACTTTATGTGTTGCTGCGCATGCTCTGCTCTACGCGCAGCGCTTTGAGCCACCGTGTTAGGTTCCTCTCTCTCCCTGCGATCCCTCTTTTGTACAGAAACACTCCAGGTACGTATATTTTCCCTCCATATAGGACCCATCGCCCGCACGCGAAAACCTCTTATTCTTGGTTATCACGGGAATATACTGTATCAGTTTGGGCGTGTGATTCACGCCCTAGATATTTTAAGATGCGCGGAGGAAACGAAGGAAGGCGCATTTTCCAACACGAACGGAATGTAACACAGTTCCATTTCTGGAAGCTAGATTCACCGTGAAAAATGATGGAATGGAATGAGGGTCGAACGAACCGGGCCGCTGACAAAAAACCATCATACATCACATCCTCATGCCGGAACACTGTCAAATCCACTTGAATATCCACGAACCAATAATAGCACTATTTGATCGAGTTTGGATGTCTACGAGACGCTGCAGCTGTGCTCCAAGTTCCGTTTAGATATGTCTGTCCTCGAGGAATCTGAGTGGCGGGATAGTGACTTAATCCTTACAAATCTTAGTTCTTCACAACTACCGAATATGTAGTATGCGGCGCATAAGTGAGTTGTACAAGCAACGAAATACATATGTACATACGACATAAATTAGGTCTCGAGACCGGATGGGCTTAGCCCTAAATTTTATCAACATCCTTGTTTATATCAGAATTCTCCATATCTGACTTGTGTTGCCTCCCAATACCTCTTGCGTCAAGTCGCCTATGCCCTCATGCACGACAATCTGACTTAAGCCCGAGTCTCCCAAGGCGAAACCCATGAATGCAATCGCAGTGTGACACTGCATCCCCATTCTGAATGGTACTATCACTGGCGGCCGAATCCGGTGTCAACATCCTCCACATCGCAACGGCGGATGTCACGGTCAAACGCCTCTCGGATGCATAAAACGAACCGAGGTATCATGGGACAAAGGCTGATATCGGAAATCAAGGTTAGGAGGATCGTTGGAACGCTTCTTGTTGTACCCGTGAAGCTGCCTCGCAAAAAGCAAGTGATACTAAAAATGGCGTTCCTGAAGGTTCACAGTGGACAAAGCATCTAAGTTAGTTTCCGTGTCGCTCTCAAGAATAAAATGGATAGGGGGATGTGATAGTGGCACCGTGACAGTGAGAACAAATAACTGAACAGCAAACTTACACGAGGAAATAGAGGATTTCATCTCTTATGAGTAGTCTCATGTATCGGTTGGGTTTCCATCGCTTCGTAACTTTGTACATCCCCATCGTCTGTGTCACAATTTTGATGACAGCCAGGATCAAGAGCGTAGTGCAGAGAAAAATCCGTTGAATATTAGAACACATAGTAAGCAAGGTTGGAATTCTGCCCCATGAAGCATGACAAAAGGAGAATTCGGCAACTTGAACAACCGAGACTGGCAAAAATGGTTGAGGGAGACGGGTCACTTGTGTGTTACATATAACGAATCCAGTCTAGACATACCTAGAATGGATGCATTGGGAACGCTATATATGCTTGCAAGCACAATGGAAAAAATGACTTGTGGCACGTAAATAGCCAGGAGGGTACGAAAGACTTTTTTCGATCGATTCCACATTGTATACACCCACATGATCATCACGACTGCAATTGTGATGATAGCACGATAAAATGGATTGAAGTAGAAAAATAACTCACAATTGGCGGCATTGATGAATATTGGGAACAACCAGTGCATTATTAGAATGAGTGTGGTGCCTTTAGAGTTTTCATGCCTCATGTTGACATTGCAAAATCCAAGATGTATTTACATCTATGGAATCGTTATGGTGTATTCTCAATCAGAATTCAGATCTTACGCCTACCAAGAATTGTCAACGATACCAGAAAACATGCAAAACAAGCAAGAACTGACTGTGACTGGGCCGGGAACAAAGGTACTACCAGCTATGGAGGTAACTAATAATCAGCTCAAGTAACATCCAGTTGTTGAACTCTAAACATACTAAGAGAGTTGATGCTTGTTCATGGATTCATCGTTAACTTGTAATCCAATATGTAGCAAGGAGCCGTAGACCTACATGGCCCAAGAAAGGCCGACATAGCGGGCCTGCAATACTATCAATTTGGAATGCTGGCATAAGAGATTGAGCGCCGGTGGTCGCGCACCAGAAAAAACGTTCTAGAGACCCAGGACCAGGGCTTGCACTGTGAGACTGTTAGGGATTTTCCCGATAATTCTTATCCCCTCACCCAAACATATTGTATCTGTAAACACTGTCAGCCGGTAAATAAGATACAGGAAGTAAATCCATGTACCTCTCTCGGAAGGGTTAGGACTTCAGTGGTGGGATGACAATAGTCAATGTCATTCAAGGAAGCTATGTATATTATAAAGTCGCTCACGATAGTCGTATATGACAGCAGTGGCAATGATAACTGTGTTGTTCTGTAAGATTAGCCATTCACCAAAAATACGAGCGCCAACCGCACGGGACATGTAGTCATTCATCTGAATAAGCTCCAAAGTAGACTGTAGGTCTTGGGACATGATGGGTGGAGGGTGAATATCTGACTGTTCGACAACGGAGCAGAGATTCAGAGTCGAGCCGTATGAGGTTTCCAATGATTCGGAATGTATCCCATGGTGGTTATATCCCCTGCGTGGCGCCTCAGCACATCGAAGGAAGGCATAACGTACAATCTTGGAACTTACGCTCAACAATTGGGAGATATAAATAAATAATGGTGCGACAAATTCGCGGTGGAATCTAAGTGCATCTTGATGATTGCACTGAGAACAATTGAATTCTCGTGTCTAAAGCAGTGGCTCTTTTTGGTCAGAGTGCTCAATCGGTCTTGGATGTGTATCCAATTCCAGTTCCGATACATTGTTTATACTATCAAACGGTTATTTCATCCTATAATTCCTGTGATCGTTTGCTAAGATGGCCCACCGTTGGCAACGGCGTAACTTAATCAATGACGAGAACCGCAACTGACCCCGACCTTACGTTTGCTAGGCTTTGTGAATCTTCGCATAAGTAGTCTCAGACTCAAAAGGTGGTCTGCCAGGGCCTGCCTTCCCACACCTGGTTTCTCCCCTGACTATGAGAAAGTTTCGAGACTCGGAGGAGATGTCGCGGAGGACGTCCGGAGCGGAGATAGGAGAAACAGCAGGGCTGCACGTATCGGAGTATGGAACATGCACAGCCGAGTCACACAAAGTGCCGCAGGTTGCTGTTCCGCAGTCTAGCTTCCCCAATAATTTGAGTCGTTCAAACTCAAGCTTCAAAGGAAAAATGGACGTGGCCCACATTATGGTAATGCCGTTCCAGCACCCCTTGGTGGGCGTACCTCAGGTTCTTGTTCTTTTGTTCCATCAGATTGCACTGAGCTAGAGCAGTAACGCATCGGAAATCCGGTCAACTTGAATCCTTGAGTGCATATACCAGAAGCCTCCATTCACTCCGCTTTCCACTATACCACTGGCAGCCATTTAGGATGCTGCAACATGGCTTCAGTTGGATTCCGAATCATTTGCCAAACTGCATCAATTACATAACAGGGTTTTTCCGAGGCGCCCAATATATATCCGCCGGTGGGTGGAGCCGCATCGCATAATCCCAGTCTCCAGATCTGAGCACCCCTCTGAGACAGACCGTACAGCAATCCTGATTAGTACGTATACTTTTTTCTTCCATACGGAGATCCATCGGGTCGCACAGAACAGCCTCTTTTCTTGCATACTTGTTAGGCGAGTGTCGTCGCTAGCCGGATGTATAGACACAGGCTGATACACATATGGTGACCAATGTAGGGCGCATGAGGCCATAGATATTTCCGTCTCGTTGAGCGTTTGAGACGCACGGGCGCATGGAAAAAGGTTCGAATACAAGTTAAGTGGATCAGGCTGCTCAAAGGTATAATCACTCGTTGGTGGCCTCTTGGAACACTGTCAGTCCAGCTTGAATTTTCACAAGCTAATGTAGGACTCACTGTCCGATCAAGCTCAGATTTGGATGTTCACGGAACGCTGCAACTGTGGGCCTTCGAGTCCGTGGTAGGTTAGACTTCTCGCACATGCGGGGAATTTGAATGATGCTTCACTACTAATGCTTACAAGTCTTAACCCTCCTAAGCTCCTGACAGTGTATGTGGCACGAAAGTGAACTGCACAAGCAGGGAAATGCACGTGTACATGCTACATAAATTAGATACCTGGGCCATTGGCCAAAGTGGGCTCAGCACTAGTGTTCCTCCCTGGTTTCTACTCAACATCCTTCAAACCTGATTCGTGTCGTCTCCCAATACTTCTGGTCGATTCTGCTGCGGCTCGTTCGAGGCCTCCTCCAAAATAGGACCCTGGCCTGGTTCCAAGGCGAAATCTGCGAATGCGATCGTAGTCACCTCCTCGTTCTGAATGGCACCATGTTTCCAGAACCACTGGGAACCAAACCCGGTGTCAATGCCCTCCGTGTGGCCACAATGTCAGTCATGATCATACACCTCTCAGATGCATATAATGAACTGAGGTATCATGGGGCAAATGGTGACATCGGAAAACAGGGTCAAGAAGATCGTTGGGACGCTTCTTGTTGTACCCCTAGTTTCGCCTCGTAACATATGCAATACTCAAGAAGATGTTCCTGGAAGTTTATGACAAAACATCCGAGTGGTTAGCTCAGTGCATGTGCTCGGAAAATGGGTGGACAATGTGACTGCGGGAAAGACTGAGAGGGGTGGGACGTACACAAGAAAATAAAGAATTTCATCTCTCATGAGTAGTTTCATGTATTGGTTTGGCTGCCATTGCTTTGTAGCTTTGTACATTCCCATTGACTGCTTCACAGTTTGGATGATGGCCAGGATCGAAAGCGTAGTACAGAGAAAAAATCGTGGAATACTGCAATACCTCATAAGCAAGGTTGGAATCTTGCCCCATGAAGCATTGCAGAAGGAGCGGTCTGCACCTTGAATAACACTGACTGACAAAGGAGGGTGGTGGCAGGTAGGTGTGGTGCATGTGAGGAATCCAGTTTTGACATACCTAGATGCAATGCATTGGGAGCGCCATATATGCATGCGTACACGATGGAAAAAAATGACTTGTGGTAAATAGATGGCCAGAAGGGCGCAAAGTATTTTTTTAGATCGATTCCACATTACATACACTCGCATGATCATCATGACTGTAATCATGATGATATGGAAAAATGCATCATGATGAAAGTAGCAATGTAACTCACAATCGGCGGCATCGATGATTATTGTGAACAACCAGTGCTTCGTTAGACCGAGTGTGGCACCTTCAGAATATCCGTGTCTCATGTTGATATTGCGACATTCTGAATATACTTACAATTATAGGGTTATTACGAATGCATTCTTGATCGGAATCAAGGTCCTTACATCTACCAAGAATGTCAATAATGACCAAAAAGGTGAAGGCAAGCAAGAACTGACTATGACTGGACCGGGAACAAAGGTACTACCGGCTGTAAATGTATCTAATCAGCTCGATTGACATCCAATTTTCGAACTCCAACATACTGAGGGTGTCGATGCTTATGCACGGATCCATTATCAAATATCTAATATGCAACATAGCAGCCATAGACCTACATAACCCAAGAAAGACCGACATAGCGGGCCTGCAATACCATCAACTAAAATGTGGAATACTGACATGTGAAATGAAGTCACGCACTAAAACAAACGTTGTAGAGATCTAGGACCAGAGTTTGCGCTGTAAGGTCGTCAGGGACCAAGTTTTCTTGATAATTCTTACTCCCTCACCCCAATACAATTTATCTATGAATACTGTTAGCCGTAAATAAGATGCGGGAAGCAAAAGCATGCACCTCTCTCGAGAAGGTTAGGACTTCAATGGTAGGTTACGATGATCAGTTTGATTCAAGGGAGCTATGTATAAAAGTCGCTCACAATAATCATATATGATAGCAGTGACAATGACAACTGCGTTGCTTTGATCTGTCAGGTTAACCATTGACTGAAGATATAATAAGCGATGACCGCATGGGACACATAGTCATTCATCTGGATAAGTTCCAAAGTAGACTGTAAGTCTTGGGACATGATGAGTCTAGGATGAACGGAAATATCTGACTGTTTGACGATGGAGTAGGAATCCACAGTAGAGCCGAAAGGGTCCAGGATATATCCCATGGACCATGGCAGTTATTCCCCTGCGTGGCACATTTCTAAGCTTGTTTGGACAGGGCATGATGTGATTGGTTGATCTCTCGTGCTCGTTTGATAAGCTTCGCGCAAATAAATGTGCACGTAGCGCTATAGTGTGTTCGACTTACAATGTGACCTAGGCCCTTCGACTCCCACCCAAACCCCAAGGGTGTGTCAGTAATGGGCCACAACCCGCCTTCCCAGCATTCGCATGCCCGTTTTCTTCCCTGATTCTGACAAGATCCTAGAACTCATCTTGAGACTGTAATTGTGTGATTGCTCCACCCGACGGACATATTCTGAACATCAAGCTGGGTGAGACAACCTGTTATGTAATTGATGCGGAATTTTCCTTTATTGAGACTGAGCGCTTTGATGATTAGGAAGACGTCCCCAGGTGAAAGATGGGGGACGGTGGAAGGATCGATTCTACCGTCCCCTATAATACACCTCGTCTTATATACGATGCTCAGTATCTTTATAATCTGAGTCAATCAATTCACATTCGGCATGGCTCGGCCGTGCTTAGCTTGCACGTCTTTGGCCTAATGCCTATATCGTAGTTCGTCTAACATCCTTAAAGCCTTCAACAGCAGAAATCGGGGGAAATGTTGGTGGTATAGCGGACAGCAGAAGGAATGAAGGGCCTCCGGTCCATGTTACTTACAGATTGGCAGGATTCTCAATGCGATGCTCCAGCTCGGTGCAATTTGATTGAACAACAGGTTCAGGGATGGGAACGAGCGCTCACCGATGGGCGCCGGAAGCTGGAATAGCGCTACATTGCGACAACTGGAACGTCGGTGTCCAAATTATTTGAAAAAGACAACTGCCGACTGTTGGAATGACGAGACCTGTGGACCGACACCCATAGCACTCTGTGACTGCTGCTCCCTCTCCAACTTCTCTCCAGCCTGGCATCCTCGGGAACTCTGAGTCTTCTCTTCCCCACGACTCTCTGCACGACACACTGAATGTATATGTACGTTTCCAATCTTAGATACCAAATGGAGGTGACAACCGACGAACCGACCCTAGCCATTGTTCCGGCGGTGCAATGTATCGATTATACACGGCACCAAACAGGCCAAATTGATTATGACCTGGCGCATATAGCCACATGATGCTAGTACTATGGGACAATCAAAATAATCCTGAATGAAAGAAGACGGCGCGCAAGAATAAACAGAAGCCGTGGAGGTGCACTAGTACATACTCACGCTAGCAGATGGGCAAGCGACCCGGAGCAGCTCCTCGTGAGTCGTGAGATGGTGAGCATAACCAACATCACCGAAATCGCCACCCAAAAAAAATAGATACATAGAGGTCCGTCGGGTACGCGCGACCTCTTATCCTTAAATACCCCCGGCAAGCCGTCTATGTAAGTTGCACATACGAAGGAAAATAAGACGTCCGTTCTTTTCCGAGAACGCTAGCACAAATGAGACAAACCACACAACCTCATTCCGGCTGAGTTCACCATAGGAGCGAGGTGTAGCCCGCTGAATGGTCATAATTTATGAAGACAAGTTTAGACGGTCCGGTAGTAGGCCAGTCACCAGACCACATTGTTCCCACATACTCGGAATTATGGGGTGCGAGCGCCGATCGCAAGAATTGAGCTCAGGATTTTTCAGCCTTCGCTAGTAAATACATAATGTTACAAAAGATCAACCACGCCCTCGTGTATTGACGAGTACAACGTGGCTCGGGCCACGAGCAATAACGACGTGGGAAAGATAAGGCTACGGTAAATTAGTAACTAGGCATACAGTTGAAGAGCAAATAGATTCCTTAAATAGACCAAAGATTCAAGAATGACCAATCAAGTTGCTACGAGCATTGAAATCACTGTTGGAACCTGCGTTAACTTAGGGCGAGTCCGAGTCCGTGTGGCAACGCACCGATCTTTATGCCCTAGTCTGCCCTCACCGAGGAGCTCCAAGCTAAGCTTATTTCCACGAACCAATGTACTACGCTGTTAAGTTCTACTCCGGGTCGGGCCGAGGTTCCGTGGTATGTTAGAGTCGTAGCCCTCGACTCGGAATTTGAATAATAGGTTACTATTGATCCCAAGTCTTAGCCGTCCAAAGCTCCTGAAAGTGGATGCAGCACGTGAGTGAGTTGCACAAGCAGCGAACTACGTGTATATATACAATATAATTAGATGACTCAGCCAATCAACTAATGTGGGCCCAGCACTAGTCTTCATCGACTTCTGTGGGTCAGGTAGTGGTTGTGGCCGTCTGACACTACTCAGTTACCGCAGAACCAAGCCAACCATTTCACTGAAGGAAACATCGGCATCTCTGGGTTCTGCTCAACGTCCTCCTTCAAACCTGATTTGTGTCATGTCCCAATGCTTCTAGTCGAATCTGCTCCAGCTCGCTCGAGCCCTCCTCCAAACCCTCGCTGGATTCCAAGGCAAAATCAGTGAATGCAATCCCAGCCACCTCCGCGCTCTGAATGGTGCTATGTTGCGACGACCACTGGCAGCCAAATTCGGCATCAATGCCCTCCGCATGTCCACGACGGAGATCATGGTCATACATCTCTCGGATGCATATAATGAACCGAGGTATCATGGGGTAAACAGTGATATCGGAAAACAAGGTCAAGAAGATGGTTTGGGCACTTCTTGTTGTACCCGTGGTTTCACTTCGTAACATGTAAGTGATACCGAAAAGGTTGTGCCTAGAATTTTACGGACAAAATGGCCGAGTGGTTAGTTCCATGCGCGCACTCGAGGGTAGAATAGACGGGTA
>JBBPLJ010000016.1:85231-103704 GCA_038089715.1 Veloporphyrellus conicus
CGATGATCACGTGATAAGCGCGTCCACCACGCCTCGAACTTGCGGCTGGTCTGCTTTCGAACTTGTACCGTTTGATCGCTCGCGTCTCCACGCCGTTTACGAACTAATGGACCAGATCACCTCCTCGCTCGCCCCCTCAAGAGCTTCCCAAAAGTCTACCGCGACCGGCTCAACTCCCGATGGTCCGGGCAGCGTAACGAAACGGCAAGTACCAACTCGCATATAAGCGCGATCATTAACGAGCGATGTATAGACTGAGCAGCGAGCTTATGTCCCTTATGGTGCGTTTCTACTCTGATCCAGCCCTCTGTGACTCATATTCCCTCCGAATAGATGTCTTCTTCCCCCGGCATTGTTCGTACCACCTGTCCTGTGCAGAGGTGACACTACTCACCTGTTGATAGTCTGCATTTCCCAAGAACGACTCCAATCTTTTCGAATGGGCTGGGACAATAGAAGGTGCCGCTGGAACCGTTCGTCTTTGCAGAGGATCGTTGGGTACACTGCTGACGGTGCCAAAGGTCTACGCCGGGCTGACATTCCGCATCTCGATTTCATTCCCTAGCAACTATCCCTATACTGCTCCTGCCATCAAATTCGACGCGCCATGTTATCACCCAAACGTAGACATTCAAAGTGGTGCTATCTGTCTGGACATTCTGCAGGCACGTGTGTCGTCGAGTGCCATGGTCTTTGTACTAAAATAGGCACTAGGACAAGTGGTCTGCTGTTTACAGTGTACAAACTGTTCTTCTATCGTTGCAGTCCTTGCTTGGAGGTGAGTTGCCATCCTGTTCTATACTCCCCCCGAGAGTAACCCGTCGTGGTTCAAAGAACCAAACAACGCTTCTCCTTTGAATGCTGACGCTGCCGGGCTTTGGGGCGACCAAGAAGGCAAGTGCACGTTTTGCTGTGTCCTCTCTCACGAGCCCAACGTTTGGTTATCAGCGTACAAAACGCAGCTCATGAAACACTATCGTCCCCTCAACAACTCCTCATGAAGTCGTCTGGTTGTCTTCCTTGGATGAGCTTGGCCTTAGTGTGTCCGCACATGACGTCCTTTAAAAGCTTTCTGTAGATAGCAACTCCTTGTACCGTTTCTGAATGTACTCCATCCGTAATCTTGATCGCCCTCGTGGTTTGCATGAGTCGTTTGTTATTACACTTGAAGAGACGAGGTGAGATGGCCGCATCAGTGCCATGTGTCAGGACACTGGGAGTAATTCGAGTTGACATAGCTACCGACGAGGGGTGGTATTTGAACCTGTGCAACCGGCCCACGCTCATTCTTCCCTTCTTGTGGTAATCCTCGTCTCCGTTCCGTTCATTCCATTCAAAACTTTCCTTGATTGTGAGCTGGATTGATTCCACTTGCAACTGTCTGCCTGCGATACAAGCCAAGTGCGTGTCCACACATTTGGAAATTTCGTCTGACTGAGTGATCAAGCAGCACTAGCACGTTCTTTTTCTACATCGCCATGCCCTCTATGCGTCGTCGCGCGCCTCCTTCTTCCCTTCTTCTCTTCCACGGTCCTCTCCCGCCCCGTTCCCATCCCAAGCATACCCTCCCGTCCGTCCCCCGCCCCGTCTTCCAGCCCGAAGCGTCGGTCTGGCGGGACCTCACGCCAGCACCACGGACATGGCAGGCTAATGTTGACCATCCCATATTACCCAGTTTGCCACCGCGCTCCCCTGAACTCACTGCCGTTTGCTGGTCAGGCAGCAGTGAAAGCTTGTTTCCCACCTCATCCCCCACTTGGAGTCCGACAAAGAGAGTGCGGGGGCCATGGGATGACTCGTCGTCTTTCGACTTTGTGGTCGACGTGGATAGCATTCTAGCACCGCCTAAGCCAGTGGCGATGTGCTTGTAACAGTCTGGATGGGTCCGATGGTCTGGTATCCTCGGATGAAAATTTCTTCCCTTTGTTCAGGCTGCCGGAAAGCTTCCATTTGTATGAGCTCATCGAGACCCTGAGCCAAAAAGCAGGGTAGTCATGAGAAAGGGATTTTGTTATCTACGTATGTTGTTTGTGTAGCACCCCTGACACTCGTTGTATTTCCTAGTATCGCTGTTGACTGAGCTCGACGCCTGATTCTCCACTCGGTGCCGCTAACATTGTACTCGGCATGGTGATGGGCGCTTACCTTGTCGATCTCACCTGTATTTAGGGATGCTGCTATGGCCCTCTGGTCGACGGTGGTGGATCTGCGATCGCAGGTCCGTTTGAGCTCAGGAGGTCCAGCTGACTCCGGATCAAAAGGATCGCGATCACCGCCGTTCTTGCACTGAGTGTCAATAGTGCACTAGTGAGCCGCTGAGGGTAATGTATTGTTTCGAGCGTCGAGCGTAAGCAGGCAGAAAAAAAAAAAATTGATTCAGGGCATGGTGGCGTGGGGGGCGTGGTTTATTAGTTGGTTCTGGACAGGCGTCTCACTTGCAACATCTTCTTCTTGTACGCTTTCCTCCTCCGTTGGATTTCTTCTCTTTCTTCCTGTTTACGAGCGGTGTTAAAAGGGTTTTTACGATACTCAAGTTACTAGGTTTCCATCATGACGAGCTCCCCAACGCCTGACATTTCCTCCCTGTCCCTCAACACCCAACCTTCCCAACAACGTCTCAACGACACTTACGATTATGATGCTTCAGCACCAGGCAACGGGAGACAGCAATACCAATTCTCTACATCGCCCCCGATCTCTGCCCAGTCCCACTACAGTCCCCTTAATATGAGCCCTTCTCCGCTCAAGGTGAAGCCTGCCCGTGGCGGCCTTCCCACCGTATGTCTGCCTCGTCTCAGCGTCGCCTCTGGTCTCACATTCGCTTTTCAGCAATGGCTCGATAGCTCTGCGATCAGCCCCGAAAACCGTCCTCTTTCGCCCAACAACCATTCGGATTTCTCCTCTTCTGGCGGCTCTCCCCCTATGGGCACCCTCGCGCCCGCGCCCACAGGTCCTCCCACCCCCGGCCAGAATCTCGATGATGAGATTATACCCACCGCCATTGTCATCAAGAACATACCTTTCAATGTCAAGCGTGAAACTCTTCTTGATATCATCGTAGGCCCATCTCCCGTGACTGGTCGATGGGCTGATTAACCCATCTTTCTAGGCATCATTGTCCATCCCTACCCCGTATGCCTTCAACTACCATCTCGATCAACAGGGCTCGTTCCGTGGCCTGGCGTTTGCCAACTTCCGTCAAGCTGCGGACGCAGATGCGGTCGTGGCTGCCTTGAATGGCTTTGATGTTCAAGGCCGCAAACTTCGCGTAGAATACAAAAAAGTCTTGCAGGCAGGCGAAAAGGAGCGCATCGAGAGGGAAAAGGCAATCCGCCGGATGCGCTCGATGCAGCTCGAAAAGGAACAGCAGGCGGCGGCGGCCCAATCGTACGACGACTTTGGGCCCATTATCGCCCCAACATTTACCCCCCAGCGTTCTTTCTCGACTGGCGCTCCATTTCAGCAGCCTCAGTATTCCCCTCCACCTGTGCCCTCGATTCCGATATCTCAGGCCTTCAACCCTTCGACTTCTCCCCCTGTAGCACCAGCGACGCCGAATTCATCGGACAAAGTATCTTCGTCGAGCGAACTAGACTTGAACGACCCTTCGACTCTCGAGATTTACTCTAGGATTCTCCTTTTCAAGGACGACCACATGAGGGACGAACTCGCGTTCTCGCGTACCCTCTCGCCAAAGCAGCGCAGGATCGTTCATTTGATTGCGCAAAAGCTAGGCGTGTATCATTACTCAGTTGGCGAAGGCGAAGAGAGATACGCCGTCGTCACCCGAATTGATCCTAACAGGGTGAGTTTCCCTCGCTTATCCTTACGTTGGCGAGGCCGTACTTATGTGCTTATGTCACTCGCAACGCAGAGAACTCAACCGCCTACTTTATCGCGCGCTCCCTCCGCATACCTCTCGGCTTCTTCTTCCCAGTCGCAGATCGTAAACACCCTGCGTATGAAAAAGTCGATGCCTGATATGAAAACCCTGCATACGCAAGCACCGCGTCTTACCACACGGGCATCCAACGGAAACATCCGAGAAGGTTATGCCACCATCGCCTCTCCGTCCCGCCGCTCTCCAGGAGGTTTCGGGTCCCTATTCAGCAGTAACTTTGGGGGTAGTGCCATTCCCCCGGTGCCAAGCCTTCCTTCCAGCGTAATGGGTTCGATCAATGGAAGCCTGAACGAGGGTTCTGGTAGTGGTGTCGTGAGACAACCACGCGGCCCTGGCATCAGTGGATTCGGTGCACGAAGGGCGTCAAACTTGGATGTGCAGGCGCGCGGAAATGGTCTCGAGGCGCGCACGCATGAACCTTTGGATGTGTTATAGGCATGCTCCTCGATCCTCGGCGTTTTCCGTAGGCAAGTAGGCATTTCCTTCAGAAACGTATATATGCCCGATATGCATGATGCCTTGCATTTAATTTCAACGGTCTATGTTCTCGTCGTCTTTTCCTTTTTCACTTGCTGCTCTCCATTCGATATATGGGTGTGCATCGCACTTTGCCTTGTCACGGTCTCCATCCCCCGTTTGATACCGCATTGTCACTGATCTCCCATGTAAAATCGGCCTCAGTTTCTGCCCTCTAACCCTGCATGGTTCATTTGTCGTCTCTTTGTTGCTCATCTCCTTCAGGGTAATTCGAGCGCTTGCGCTTTGCCATTATCCTTGCACTGATCCCATTTTTTCTCTCTCCCTCTGTATCTCGTTCGGATGGATTTTCCTTCTGATATATATATACGTATGATAGTCCCTGTCAATAAATATATGTGCTGCTTGATGCATCCATTGTCCTCTGCCACCCTGTCTTCTTTTTTCACTGAGACGTCGAAGCCTGATCGATCGATCCATGGTGAGGCGATGGCTAACCGAACTGACCCCGCACGATCAGACACACCAACATCAGCGGCCCTGCCAGTATGTAGTCGTCTGGCTCGGAATGTGCCAGGGGCTAGAACTCGAAGAAGACAGGGGTTACAAGCGAAGACGTCAACGAAGCCGCGTGTGCGCCACTCGAACGCCTAACTTCGAGGGGCGGACAAGGCGCGCCTAGATGCCATCTCGGGGCGTTTCTGCGCTTCGTCGAAGCGCCGGACAATCACTTCGCATTTGGTGCTCTTGCAAATGTGTTTCGAGGTGCCTTTGAGTGCGTCCGAGAAGAGGGTGAGACCGGCGGCGCGTTCGACGGTGTCCACTGCCATTCCACATTCAGTAAGGACAAGACCAAAAAAAAAAGAGAAGCAGAAAGCAGTTACCCGGCGTGATAAAACTCTCGAGCGGTGCTTCATCAGGGATGATCGCGTTTGGGAGGACGAATGCACCGGTGGATATTTCGGCGATGTCAGGCGTCGAGGGGGAGGAGGGTCTCGATGCGAGGACGACCTTCGCAAAGTGGGTCGGGACGGCCACGTGGGGCGGTGACCCAATGACCTCGTAGTTCTTTTGTTGTCGTCGTAGGGAGGAGGCGAGGGTGACAAGCGTGATTCAGCGGGTGGAAAAGGGGAATGCAGCGAATGCAGCGTACCACGCGCCATTTTCCGTCTGGGTCTTTGTGAGGGAGGTAGAGCGGGATGGTAAAGACGTAGACGTCAGAGAATGATTTCGTGAGTCTTCTACACCAGTCTTCGACGTAAGCCCAGTCTATAATGCAGGGGGGAGTTAATCGGAGATGTCGACGCAACGAGAAGTAAGCGAAGCGTACAGTGACGGTTGAACCCGACACCGACCTGCGGCGCAATATTGGACAACAAAAACGTCTCGTTCATGGCGTCTTGAGAGACTTTTGCATCTGCAGCCGGCACCCTACCCAAGGTCGTCCATCATTCCGTTGCACGAATGCGCCAAGACGCCGAGGCACAGAAGAAAAAAGAATACGCACATGTGCCCGCGATCATATCCGCTCTTGAAGTAGTCCTGGAGCTTGGCACGGAACATGACCGGCAGGGATTCGTCCTCGGTAAAGTTGGACCGTGTCCTGTCGCCTGCTTCTTCGTCTGGGGCGGGTGCGACGGATGATTTACCCAGCGAGGCGAGGGTGAGGTGTTCGGCTGTCTACAAAGTGTGTTTGTATCAAGACGGGGAGGATGGACGGAGCGTGAAGTTACCCAGGCAGGATGACGCAGACGTCGATCGTACGCCGCCGTGTATGCTTTGCGCACAAGTAGATCCGGGACCGGTCCTACGCGACCAGGCGTCAATGATCCACACCCTCGTCTTTCCAACGACTGGGACGCACCTGGGTGCCCATACTTGAGTACTGCGGACGCAGGAGGTATGGTGGCCACGGCAGTCGATATCCTCGCGTCGCCCTTTTGGTCGAGGTCGATGACGGCTGGGGGCGGAAGGACTATAGACTTGCGGGAAGACACGACTGTCGCGACGCCGCCTCCGACGATGGCGCCGACAGCGAAAAAGGCGACGTGTGTAAAGGACGCGCTGGGCATGGTCGAGGACCGATTCAGACCGTGTCGCACTCCAGAACTTGCTGGAACGCGCCGTGTGAACGGGAGCGGTGGACATCCCTCACATACTTACATCATGACATTGACAAAGTCTATGACACGCTCTTATCACCATGTAGTACTCTCAAAAGTGACTCACAATGCTGACTCAGTGTTCGACAGGTATTTATGACGGATTACACGCCCTGACAGGCCTGTATCCGGTCGTCGTTGTGCCCTCATCCGACGGGTATTCCAATGAGGACCCTAGTCGGGCAACCCGCCGTAGAGCTGTCTATTCTGTCTATGCAGGTCGACGAGAGCGGTCCTGGTGATCCTACCTCGCTCCTCCAACACGAGCCATCTGCACTACCTGTTGACGAGGTACCCGACGGTGGATATGGTTGGGTGGTCGTCGCCGCTTGTAGTGTTATCACGTACGAGCTCGTTCTCTGCCTTGAATCCCACTACTCATTCATCTTGCTTGATTTTAGAGCGTTCTTCGTTGGTACATCCTACTCGTGGGGTGTATTGCAAGCCGGCCTCGCGAATGAAAAGCTTGCTCAGGACTCAACCCTCGCCTTTGTTGGTTCCCTAGCTGTATGTTGGGTGGCAGTTGGTGCTCTGCCCAATTCATGGGTGACTCACTGGCTTGGTGTTCGGAGAGCCGCCCTACTGGGCTGTTTTCTGCTGGGCTTTGGTCAAATCTTGAATAGTTTCAGCGCAAAGAATATTGGCGGACTTTTCTTTACCAACGGCATCGTTGTTGGTCTGGGGAATAGTTTGTGCTTCTTGGTTCGTATCCATCTATTTTTTTCCGCTTATCTCAAATGTACGTTTGTCAGGCTTGTGGCACACTTCCTTCACAATGGTTCAAGCGAAGGCGAGGCCTCGCCAATGGCTTGGTCTTTGCCGGCGGTGGTCTCGGTGGTTGCATCCAAAGTATCGTCTTCCAGTCCCTCATCGACAAACTCGGTGTTCAATGGTCTTTTCGAATCATGGGGTTGATCACTCTTCTTGCAACCCTCCCGGCTGCCATGTTATTGAGGGAGCACCACGCTCACTTTACCTCTTACAAAATTGACTGGTATGTCTATTCTTCAGCAACCAGGGCACCCTTAGAATTTACCTTTTCTCAGGTCGCTATTCAAGGATCTAAAATTTGTGTTGCTGTTTCTCGGCTCTGGCATCGCAACATTCCCTCTGCTTGTCCCGCCTTTCTTCATACCGATGTATGCGTCCTCACTCAACATCTCCGGCAGCTTGGCCTCTGTACTTCTTGCCTTGTTTAATATTTCTTCTGCTGTCGGCCGCGTTGGCTTCGGTCATTTATGTGATGTCGTCGGCCCTCTGAGCAGCTTATGTGCTGCTGTCACTCTGAGTGCCGTGAGCATGCTAGTGATATGGCCAGAGTCAAATTCGCTTGCGCCGTTCGTTGTCTTTGTTCTCATCAATGGTCTTGGAAATGGTGGCTTCTTTGCGACTATGCCAAGTGTTATTGCGCACATCTACCACTCAAGGGCAAGGATTGCATTCGCGATGGTGGTCACCTCTTGGTCGATTGGATACCTCATGGTGCGTGCTTTGTAAAGGTGCAGTTTTACAGTGGTCTCACTACCTCTCGGTAATAGGGTGCTCCTGTAGCTGGCTGGATCCTTCAATTATACGGTGGCAGCGACGGGGGACGAATTGCATACCGACCTGTGATGTATTATGCTGGGTCAATGTCTCTGGGCAGCGTCCTGTTCATGCTAGGTGCCCGGCATCTTTTGAGCAGGCGGCTTTTTGCGTTTGCTTGATTTTCAAGCACGGTTGTCGTCACTGGGGGCATTGGGGTTAAATGAATGTATATGGTGAGAGAATTCGATTGGTTATTTGCCATTAGCATTGTGTTAAGCTTTCTTTGAGATGAGAAGTATGAGTATGTTTATATGGAAAGTGTATAACAGCGAATTATCAGCACCTCCCCGATGTACACGTGTATAAAAGGGGCCGAAATAAAAAGCTCAAAGATCACTCTATTTAATCTAGCACGCGTGATGGTCCAAGATTGTCATGAAGGATACGTGAAGACCTCAATTCCTGGAGGCGATATCCCATGTATGAATACCTCTCCCCATATCGATGAGGTGGGCCGGATGATGGAAGCGCAATCGATACAGTTGGTAGTGTTTACTTTTTAGCAACTCACTTGTATATTTCATTCACATGAGCCTTGAGGAGCTCTCATGAATTTGTTTCACATTCATTACATAAACTTGGAACTGGTAATTATATACAAAATGCTAACTGTCCAGTCGACTCTGATCACATCAATATATTTAGGGTATCCAATACATATCCAGGCAATACATGCCTTGTCCCCTTGATCATTGTAGATCTTTGGCGCTTCTGTCGAGTTGCAAATCTTCCGGAGGATTGTTGTCTTTCTAGTATTTGCCCTGCCAATAATGAGGATCCTGAATCACCCAAACTTATTCATCATCTCCAGGTCAACATGCTCTATGAATTTGGAGACATCTGAAGGCTTCATCTGCATTTCTGGAATACTTGTATTGTTGGCACATGCCTCAAGAGAGCTGCAGTCCATAACCCGTTCATCGGGTGCATCAGAAGCCATGTGCCCTGTCTTCATGGAGATGACTTTGGCGTGAGGCTGGAGAGTGTCCGAGTCACTGGGGATCCCGCCAGGCTGTATGCTGGATTTGTCGGAATGATCAGCAAGTGCTGGAGACAAGCCTCTACTGGCGATACAGGCTTCATATGTCGACATCATCCATCCAAAGCGATCAACCCAAAAGAAGGGATCTAAAAATCAAAGTAAATGAAAGAAAGGTATTACAGATGGCGTCATGCAGCAGCTAGCAGACTGGACACCTTTTGCCACCATGTCCACTGCTCCACCCTACCCAGTAGATGAACACCCGTGCTGACCGCCGTCTCCTCGCCACCATCATCGCATTTCAATCTTTCCTTGCTCACCAGCGATCGGGTAGGCAGCTTGCTCCTAAGAGAGGCCTGCAACGAGGGGTGAGACCGGAGCGAGTGATAGTCGCTCCCAGTCCCCTTCATATTATCTCCACTTCCGTCGGGGAATCGGCGTACAATGATCCGTCGTCGTCTGCCTCGGCGCCTGCGATGGGCGCCATATTACGCCGGACCCCTTGGTGGTCATGAACCGGTGTAGGTACCACGCGATCCACTCTAACCGCACCCTCTTCGCCTTCACCACCAACCTTGACGAGGTATGTAAACGGAGTGACCTTGTCGAGCTGCGTCACAGGAACCGGATAACGGCGCATCGATCAATTTCTCCGTTCCTCTTGGACCATTTATTACCGGTAACTCAGTAATCTTGGACGACCGTCGAGGCTTCTTGACCGCTGCACATTTGCTATGGTCATCCGGGTGGCCATGGCCATTCGGTTTCGGGCTGCATCCGGGTCACTTGGGATCACGCTAAAGTCCTTGAGCTTGATAACCGACGGTGGTTGTGTCACCATGGGGTGCCGAGCATCCGTTGGCATGCGGTAGGGATGAGGACATTGACGAGACACTCCCAGCACTCGTCATGGGCGAGGGCGAGGGTATAGGACCTGACGTGTTGTGAGTGTCGCTGCCCTCGGGGATCGGCTCTGTAGTGCCACTACAAGCTGGCCCGCAGGGTATGCACTTTGCCTTTCTGGCCTTGAGCTTGGCCAAGATGCCATGGCCAGAGTGGGAGGTGACACTTTCAGTTCGCCACGAACAAGAGGTACGTTGAGTCAGGTGGTTCGTCATGAAGAATGTGTTGCGGCGCCTACGCTTACTAACGTACAGGCCACACTACAAATATCGAGTCCCCTCTGGTTGGGGCTACACTCTGGAAGCGAACAGGCGCGTGGGCGGTGCACGCCCCTATTCGGGAGCGGTGCCAGACGCATACGGTCTTTGCCTCTGTCAGGCGCCTGTCCATGTCTATCCTTCGATTCTGCTAATCGTCGAGGAGGCCCGGCCAATCAATATCAACCTTTTCGATGCCCTCAGACAGACATGCACACAGATTCTTTTACACGAAGCCACTCCTCCCGCATTACTGGTCTTGGCGCCATCACCGACCGCCGTGGAGGACGTACTGGCCGAGATCCCGCTCGCGCCGCAGAAGTCGCTCCCCAGACCCACTGTGCCCACTGTGACGTCGATGCTCGCGGGTGCCTCGAGGGGCGATACGACGCTGACGACGAACAAAAGCAGAGTCAAGAGATGCTGAAGGAGTATGTGGGAGGGGGGCCTGACCCGGAGATGGGGGGCAAGAAGGGGATAGTTGCATAGTCTATCTGAAGGCATGCGTTCCGAGCAGATGTTGATGGGCCTTTGCACGCAAATATAGTATCCGAAATGTGACCCACATAAATATTGAGCATCGGTCATTTTGTGAGCAGGCTGACAAGAGCCTTCTCACCTCGACCACCGCCACACCCAGCGAAACAAAACAACGACAACGCACTTGACAATGAACGGCAACGTCGACTGGGACCACAAGACCGTCATTGGCTTCAAACCCAAAGCCCCCAAAGTCGCTCGCAATGCTGCCGACCTGAATGGTGAGCCTCGCTAGCACAGCACTTATCTGACGTGTCGCTCATCCCCTTTTCTTTCCGCAGCCGTAAGTTGGACTCGTGTGTGCTGCTAAGAGGACTCACAACCATTGTAGGCACGCCGGACTGGGGCCGTCGTTGCGACAGACAAGAAGGTCACCGCTGGGGGGAACAAGGCTCATGCGGGTGCGTATTCGTTTGCTTCACAGTCCAACTGCCGGCCTTATTGGCAGCGTGCTCCCCTAGGCCCTGACCACCAGAGAATTGCAAAACTTGATCGCGAGAACGAGGTTGCCCCACCTCCCAAGGTCAATGCCTCTGTCGGCAAGGTGACTATTTGTTCCCTCTACACCTTTCGAGGGTCACTCACGTTTATGCGTACCATAGGCCATCCAGACCGCTCGCATGGACAAGCAGCTGACTCAGAAGGATCTCGCTCAGAAGACCAACGAGAAACCTTCTGTGATTCAGGAATACGAATCCGGAAAGGCCATCCCCAACCCCCAGATTCTCTCCAAGATGGAGAGGGTCTTGGGAGTTAAACTTCGTGGTATTCATTGCGCTTTACCTTTTCTAGCATGATACGATTGACACTTGGCTCCAGGTGCAGACATTGGGAAGAAGCTGGAGGGGCCAAAGAAGTCGTAATTTGACCCCTCCATAATCCTGCAATATCGACAGACTGGATTGCTACTCGCTACATTTACTCCTTGTCATACTTAGATCTTATCCCACCCACCCAATGTATTTCTTTCAATGCAAGCATGGTGTATGTGTGGGAGAACTAGTAGAACAGGATACAAGAAACATGGGAACTGGTACAGTATGAATGCTGTAGTCATTGGAGGCACACATTCATGGTCCTTCTTCGGGTGCACCCTGGGCACAGGATGGTCAACACTAATATGCATGAAACGATGAAGAACTCGTGCGTACATAAGTAATATAATCTGCGCTCTCGCAAGCTTTGTATTCCTTGAGCAGTTCCTCTGCCGTGGCTCTAGAGAATGACGTCAAGATGAGCAACCAAAGAGATACCAATCGCCTTCACCTCGCATCGTCAAACTCGTCCAGAGAGTTTTCAAAAATCTTTTCTTTTTTGTATTGCTCCAAGAACGCGTTCCGCTTTCTAAGCCGGTCAAATTGGTCCAGCATACGCTTGAACAGCTGCGGCGACGCGAATCAGCGGACCTCGGTTCAATCCAACACCCATTCTCATGGCGGAGAAAGAAAGACATACGGAAGCGATGCTCGTGTGGTTGGCAAGCATCAGTCCGCTCACCCGATGGTTCGTCGTCACATACGGCGAACGACGCGTCAGCGCAACCTGTATCGACGCGGGTCCCCATGGAATGAAGTTGGCCAGCTGTCGCTCGCGTATACGGAGCAGTGATTGGTGTACCTAAAGCGCCCCACACGACGGCACACGAACAACGGTCAGCACATGTGGAACGGGCGCGTTAGAGAGCTGGGCCAACGGTGCTCACGTCGGTCGGGTCGACATCTCCCTGGATGATGTTGAGGATGGAGATGTAGCAGGCGGTTTTGCTTGGTGTTGTTGATACCATGCGATTTTTCGGTTGTAGCAAGCGACGCATGACGTCCAAAACTGTCGTGCGCCGGATGGGTTTCGCCTAGAAATCATCACCCGCGGTGAGCATGACAAGCACAAGAACATCATAGCACGGAGCGAGCCGACCTTGTCGATTTGGTCGCTCGTGAACGGGGTATAGGATGTCATCAAAAAGTGGCATCGAGGCGTAGGAATGAGAGACGCGATGATGCCCACGAGGTCATTGTTCATGTAGCCTGGATAACGAAGCGTCTGCGTGCTCGCAGCCATCACAGTTGAAACCTGCCAAGAGCAGTGTCAGCACCGCTCCGAGGCCACGACAAAAAAGATGGCTACACTCACGAGCTGATTCGTCTGATCAAACGAGGGTGTCTGTATATGCAGCCGATCGCCCGCTATCCGTGATAGGGCGCCATTGTCGAGCACGACGACCGAATCGGCGTGGTTCGTCAGTCGCTTGAGCGTGAGGAGGGAGTTGTACGGCTGTACGACGACGTCGCCCTCTTGTGCGTTGGGGAAGACAGAGTACGTCTGGATGAGCTTTTTCGGGAACTTGTCGTTTAACCGCTCGAGCACGAACGAGCCAAAACCGGAGCCTGTTCCGCCAGCGATGGAGTGCATGAGCATAAATCCCTGGAAGAAGAGGCATGTCTCGGATTCAGCACAACTCACGGGACGGGAGCCCGACACACGTACCTCGAGTGAATCGCTCCCTTCTGCCTCCCTGTCGACCATCTCCATGACCTCCTCGTACAATCTCTCCCCCGACGCATACCCATGCGCCCAATTATTCCCCGCCCCGCCACCATCCTTGGACACGAATATATTCTCCGGGTTATACAAATTCGCCCACGGCGAACTGAGGATATTATTGATCACCTGTCGCGTTGGCCGCGTCAACTCGACGAGACGCGCCAAATGAAAGAAAGGGCGGACGTACCCGAGGCTCGAGATCGACAAGAATAGCACGCGGAATGTAGTGCTCGTCGTCTGCTTGGTAAAAAAACACATCTTTGCGATCGCCACCTTCCGTCGCCCAGTCTTCCAAGATGCCCTCCTTGTTGATCCCGTGTTCAGCACAAAGCCGCTGCCAGTACACGGCGCCCACTAGATCATCCGAGTCGGTTTGACAACGATAGCCGCGAGCGGGAGCGGGAGATGGCCATCACGTTAGATGACGACCAGATATGTTTGGAGCAAAAAAGGGGGCACACTTTGGTTTCCACATTGTCCGAGCTGGACTGTGACGATTTCGCGAGGCATAATGCACGCGTTCAGGCGTTTGGCTCTCTTGATGGAGTAGTGTCCAATCCAAGGATGATCACATCAGACGCGTCGCGTCGCCACAAACCAATGATAACTGCAAGAACAAGACAACGCACAGCAGAGCATGCACATTAACAACCATGTACCTACGCAGAGGGTAAAGAAAACTAGTAAGAAGAAAACACAACAGGGTAATGTATGCAACATTGGTAATGTGACGAGGCAGCAGAATATGCAACTTGATCTACGAGGCCTTCAGCCTGTGTAAGTATTGTGTTCAAAGCACCAGACATATGCAAGGGCGATCAGTGACGGCTGGATGGTGGCCGTCAGCCACCTTGTGTACAACGCCAGCCCCTAGAGAATGTCCAAAGACAAGAACTCCCGATAAAAGATGGTGAGGACGAAAACTACATGCTTTTCAACAGGCCCCGCATGTGATGCTTAACATCATATTAAAGGGGAGATGGTAGTGCAAGAATGAAAAAAAGAATGAAAAAAGAAGAGCACTGAGATTTGGGTTCATCGCTAGCCACCGCGCCACACGGCTTTCGCCATTACCGTCTCGCGCCGCGCCGCGGAAGCCCTTTGATTCGTCTGCTACCTGCTCCATCCGTAGGGGGTGGCGCAGACCCCATCGTGAACAGTGACCCTCTGGCCGGTGCCGCCACAGGGGCGGCTACACCAAAGCCAGGTGCGGCAGCCGAACTTGCTGTTCCACCGAATGCAAACGGTCCGCTACTAGTCGTTCCGGACGGAAGCGTGGTGCTGCCAGCAGCAGGTGAAGCAGGTTGACTACCTGCCCCAAATCCGAATGGGTTGGCTGTTGGTTGCGTCGTGGTAGGTGTCCCGAAGGTGAACGATGCAGGCCGATTAAAGGTCGAGGGGCTAGATGGCGCGGAAGCTGTCGAAGGTTGTCCAAAGGGGTTTGCGGAAGCAGGTGCAGCACCAAACGAGAATGGCGACGGAGGGGCAACGTTTGGTGATGGCTGTGTAAATGAGAAGGCAGGCGCAGGCGTAGTCACCGCTGGACTCTCCGGCGGTTTTGGACCAAATGAGAAACCGGAAGAAGGCGCTTGTCCAAAGCCACTAAAGGGGCCGGCAAGCTTCGGCTCTTTTTTCTCCTCTTTTGCAAATGGATTGGTGGCCGCGCCTGATGCACCAAAACTAAAGGGAGCCGTGGTCGTAGCCGGACTCTGAGCGAACAAAGCAGAACCACTAGGCGTATTGAAGGAGAAATTGAGCGTAAGTCTTTCCGGTGCTTTGCCACTGCCATTGCCATTCAATGCCATGTCCCTCGCTGGACTTTCATCCATCGTCACCTCTTGTACGGCTTTCGGAGGTGTGACAGGTCGAGCTGGCGTAGTTGGCGCGAACGTGAAAGATTTACTGGAGACATCTGCTGCAGTTGTTCCGCTGGGGGTGGCACCAAAGTTGAGTGTAGTTGAAGCAGCAGGGGCTGCCGTTGAGGCGGTCGATGAGCCAAAGCTGAAACCCGTTGCAGGCTTCTTCTCCACCGCGGAAGATGCTCCGAAGGAAAATGGACTCGTTGCAGGTTTTCCCTCAACTGGAGTAGTGCTGGGGGGCTGTCCGAAAGAGAACGGAGTCGCAGGCGGAGGGGTACCGAATATGGATTTGGGTGTATCGGCTGCAGGCGGTCCTATCACTGGTGCGGGGGCGGATGCTGATGCCGTAGCGGCGGCTGGGTGACCAAAGGTGAAGACGCTCTTCGATGGTTCAACGGTAGCGGCAGGTGCGGTGGGGGCAGCGGGGGTTGAAATCGTAGCTGGAGCGGGGGATGTTGATGGAGGTGAAGTACCGAACGTAAAGGGAGCACCATTTGATGCGATAGTAGGTTGCGCGGCCTCTCTCGTCGATGACTGCTTGGATGGTAGAGGAGTCGGGACTGACACAGGTTCAACCGGGTTCGCAGGCGCGCCAAATGTGAAAGGTAAGGCCGTAAATGGTGTAGCCGTTGTAGGCTTTTCGGCTTCCTTCCGTAATGTAGAAGGTGCTCCGAAGGTGGAAGACGCAGGCACGGAGTCAGAAGCAGGTGCTGCAAATGCCGATCTAGGTTGCGACGGCGCGCCGAACAGCGGTGGAATTGCATCAGCTGGTTTTGATACATCCAGTTTCGGAACCTCGGTGGCCTTTGACTCCTCCACCGCAGGGACAGTGAGAGACGAGGAAGATGGCGTTGTAACAGCCGTCGATTTGGCAAAGACGGAGGAATTGGTGAAAAAGTTTGGTATCCCAGTGGGTGTGGCGCTAGATGTCGCTGCTACTGTCCCTGGAAGAGTTGGAGCCTCTGCAACAGCCTTCACAGATTCAGGGGTAGGAGGCACAAGTAATATCTTGGGCTGAGCTGGAGCCGGAGTCGGAGGGACCAGGATGGGGGCTGCCTTCACTATCTCAGCCGTAGGGGGCGTTGGCGTAGGCTTAGTGAGCGAAAATGGAAGCGAAGAAATCGGTGGTTCCTTTGCACAGGTCAAGTCATGCGATATAGTCGCCTATGAAGTGTAAGTGAGATCCCAGTTAAATGATAATGCCACCCACCTCTTTAGCGAAAGTGAAGCCTGTAGGTATTTCAAACGCTGGTGCTTTCTTAGCTGCGTCCTCAAGCACTTTCTGCTCTGCCACGCGAGAGTCTTCCATATCTTCATCTTCATCTTCGAAGGCTGCGGAGAACTGAGCACGTCGCGATACTGGGCGTTCTATATGATTTCGTCCAGTCCTCGTACGGCCCACACGCAGCGAAGAGCTTAAAGGCCCTTCGCGAGACACTCTTGGCTCAAAGGCAGGAGCTGGAGGAGGGGGTGGAGGAACCTTGAGCTCTTCCTCACGCCTCTTCTTCTCCGCTTCCGCCTCCTTGCGTTTCCTCTCCTCTTCCGCCCTTTCATCTTCCATTGCCTCGGCTCTTTCCTTCTCTCTCGCTTCCTCTTCCTCCTTCTTGCGCCTTGCTAGCCACTTTTTCATGCCGCCCTCTCCCGCATACGGTTTCGTCCCGTTCATTGTTTCCCTTTCCTTCTGCCACCCCTTCTCCTTGCCTTTACTCTTTGTTCCGAGTCGAGGCTTTGCTGGTCTGTCATCAGTCATTAGCGTGATATGCTTCTTCTCTTTATGTAGAAACATATCCGGGACTGCAGTAGCGCCTTTCAACCGTGTGGGAAGCAACGGTGTCTTGTATACCTCCAGCTCATGTAAAGCTACTTCGGCTTTGTTAACGGGCCAACGGTGTCCTGCTGGATACGAGTTGATTTATGGAACATCATTCAACAAGAAATAGACATACGCGCAGAAACATCTGTCATGGCTCCCGTTCCGAACAAGATAGAAGAACCTTGACGAGCTAATGGACGGGTCTAGAATAGATGGTTAGAAGCTCGTTCTCGTCCCACATGAACGCAGGACATACGCTGCGCTGGGAGTCTAACATGGTTCCAAGAGTCAAGTGCTTATGGGATTCGACAGCATCTTGTTTCTGAGCGGCAGGTGGTGGCTTTACGAACATGGGATTCGACATTAGAGCAGTTAGAGGGGGGGGTTCATCTGGGCCGCGCTCCCGACGTGGGGGAACGATAGGACCAAAGATAGTGCCAGATGGCTGAGGAGTGAGCGAGGAGCGAACTCGAAGATGTCGTGGGGACATGGATACGTCCCGACTGGTAGGATGCCCTCCGTGGTTTGGCTCAGATTTAGCATCCATAGCTGCGGCCGCAGCCTGCATACGAGACGGCAAACTTAAATTAGAGGGCGGATCGAGAGACATCGTGCGTGCTATGCCCTGAAGTTTGAGGAGGGAACCGCTGGGAAGGGGAGATACAGTGCGTCGGTTATGTGGCAACCGACTCGAGGTTGAAGGGATATGTAGCGTCCTTCGAGGAGACCGGGTGATATCGCGGACAGTACTAGACGTAGACCGTTCTGAGAAGCGTCGTGGTTGGGGAAAGGCTGATCTGGGGGGATCGAGGTACGGCTGGCTCTCTCTGTCGGGACTGTCGACCCTCATCCTCTTGGCCTTGCTCGGCACACTCTCATCGTCCAATTGTGTGCTCTCGGGCACCACCTGGAGCCTTCTCCGCTTTCCGTTCGCGTCCTCGAACTCATCCTCTGAACCCGCGAACCAGGTGAAGGGGGCGGTGACGATGTTTTTGATGGTGCCAAGGAAGGAATTGGAGCGAGCAAGGGGTGCGGAGTGATTTTGCTGGGTATAAGTGGTCATCGCTGTCTGGGACGGCGAGCAGGACGGCGAGGCGGACGTGGGCGTGGTGGAGAACGAAGGCCTCGCATAGGACGCAAAAACAATTTGTCTAGGCCAGGGAGAATCCCAAAAAAGGAAATATTTTCTCTCGATTACGTCAGTGGGTCACCGGTCGCGCTTCAACCCCTCTCTGAATGTTATTTCGACATGTTGCTGGTCTTCTCGCCAAAAGCACCGCGACCAGCTCAGCAACGCGACGTGTCATTGCCGCGAAAACCACCGGGTTCCGGAAATTGACGGACAGCGGCGTCCACAGCCCCTGGCGAAGTCAAACGTGAGTCTGCGATTATTGCCAGTGGTTGTCGTGTCACACGTGGTCCTCGAACATAGGAGGGCTGGCTATTCGTCG
>JBBPLJ010000017.1:24177-38987 GCA_038089715.1 Veloporphyrellus conicus
TTCAGTGCCCCCCCTGGAAACTCAATTGTCTCCCTCTTTCGATAGTTTAGACTAATCACATTCCCACGACTCGCATGATATGGATGTCGCGGTGATCTGTGCTAGCGTAAGAATACAACTTCTTCCGCTCGCCAATCGCTACATGACACCAACCCCTATGTATTTTACCCACAAACACGTCATAATCGATCATCTTATCGGTTAATTACGGTGCACCCTGCAAGCCCAGTCAACTCCATCCTATACTATCCACCACTACTTGCCTCTCGTTGACGCTATGCCTGACCTCCCAGGTCCGACCAAGTACCTGGTGTCAGAACTGAAACATTCGATTGCCGTTTCATCAATGTTGTTCCTCAAATTAGGTCCGCACCAATGGGAAAAGAACCGAATCCCATCACAAACGTGGGTGGTGATATTCCAGTCTGCCGTATTCCGTATCGGTCTATCGCTTGGCGCTATCAACATATCAAATCGGTTTTTCGGCCTCACTAAAGCGTCCGCAGTCCTGACTTTGGCAGGTTAGCGTTAGTACCTTTGAGTACCATGCCGATTCTTGAGCTCGTACGTGCGTATGCCTTCAAATCCTCCCTGTCGGTCGGTAGGCCTACCATTGTTATCTCTGGAAAAAGCTGTGCATCCTCCCGGACAAAAACCGCTGCGTGGATCAATCTGTGCACCTTGAGCCTCGACCCATCTTCAGAGAATCAGAACCGTATCTCCCGATCACGCGTCGGTTTGTCAACGACCGCAGTGCAAGTGCGTGGATCTCAGCTGCTGGTGTGATGCTCGCGCATGACGCATTGCCTGACTTTGACGATAGGCTATGCTAATGCTGTACAGTACATCCACAACCCCTGGACCACGTTGCGGCCCGATCCAGATGGGTCCAAACTGAATGTATACCCTTGACTCCTGAAACCAGCACACCCCATACACCGCCTGCCTCGTGGACTCACTCGCTGGCCGACCACCACTGTAGAACCAATTACGAACAGTTAACAGTCAATTCACTATCTAACTTAGCTCTCTCACGAATACAGTAACACGTATCCGAGTCAACTCATAAGAGCACCGCCAATGTCCGCTTCCGATGGTGAGCACGCCCATTCAAACCCTACGCTGGATTCGTCAACTATGTTGCATACCATAGGTGCTCTCAATGTCATTCTCTTCGGGGAAATTGGCGTTGGGAAAAGCTCTGTCGTCAACCTCCTTGCAGGAGCGCGAGTCGCAAAAATCTCCTCTGATGCCAAGGGGTGTACCTTGCAGTCCACAAAGCACACCATCCTTCTCGGTGCCACCGAGCTCAGAGTATGGGATACCGTCGGCCTTGACGATCCCGAGATGGGGGTCAACGGTTATCTGGCTGCCATTGAGAAAGCGAATGGGCTCATCCGAGAGCTAGGTCACGCAGGTGGCGTTGATCTTTTGTTATTCTGCATACGGGCCGGCAGGATCACGATGACAACTCAAAGCAATTTCCGGCTCTTCTACGAAGTCCTGTGTAACAAGGAAGTTCCCATCGCTTTGGTCGTCACCAACTTGGAGAGGGAAGAGAGGATGGAGGACTGGTGGACGAGGAACGAATCGCACATCAAGGCATATGGCATTAACAGCATCGGACACGCTTGCGTCACCGGGGTAGAAGAAGACGAAAAATATGGCGAATCAAAAACTACGCTGCGTGACCTTCTCTTGTCACAGCTGAACAACAAACGGCGGTTCTCGATGCAGCCGGAGTCATGGCTCGCAAGACTATTGGCGGGCCTAGGGAGCTTTCTTGGCAAGCATCGGCCGAAGGAAGAGAGGATGGTCCACACATTAGTCAAGCGTTGTAACATGGATGGTGAAACGGCGAGACGTGTAGCGAGCTTACTCACCTTTTAGCGATAAAGTCCGCAAATAAGCATCATACTATGTAACGCATCTATACATAATCTCACTTAATACTTATTTGACCATCCGTTGCGGTTTGTTCCAGTTGCATTCGTGGGCACTGTCGCTCGGACGGACACGACCAACTGGCGGAATTTGGCAATCGGTTGGCAGAGATTTAGCGAATATGACATTGGCAACACTCGTCACAGTTTTTGTTCTCCCACAGTCATTTTTATCGCAGGCGGGTTTCAAGTTTGTGGCATCATGGCATGGTACCTGAGTATCCGCTTGCGCTAGTCCCGAGACAAGCCTCGGCATATTGCTCTTATGCCACACAATCTCCCGCCGCCAAAGAAGCGCGTACATAATTTGGTGCAGGACTATGTGCGTTCCGTGGATGTGATCACGTCTTTCAGAAATTTTCTGCATCCTTTCTCGATCGTGTTCAAGTATGGGGCTACCGGTGAACCTCCCGATGCTCCCTCTATCCTGACCGCCGTTCAAGTTATTCAGACGTCGCGCTCCTTGTGACGTCAGCGCCGACAGAGCAATACGAATTGCTTCCAGTGCTCACAACAGCGTGAGACGATGACGAACGTTGTCGTGTATGCTTTAGTGAACTGACATAATATCTCTTACCTCTCCCAAGACTGCAGATTCCTTGGAAGCCTAAAGGAGTTCTCGGAGATGGTACGCTCTAGATCGTGTTCCGATCCAACTGCCAATGATTCTGACGTTAGGTCGACAATTCACTCGGCTATCCATGCCAAGTCATCGGATTTGGATTGAAGGCCGGGAACGAGAACTCAGTTTTCTCTTCCAAAGGATACAGTAGTGTGGACTCGCGACCCGAGCTGCACAATTTATCAAGCATTCCACTTGCAGATACGTGGTACTACTACAATCAGGCCGTCACGTTCATAGGGATTTGCATGCCAGTGAGATAGGTGTGTACTGCCCTTGATCACGTTGTGGAGGTCATCGTGAACCTAGACAAGTACGCTTGTCCCAGGATGCGGCATAGCCGTGTTTGAAGGATTCAGAGGAGAACTTTGCCACGGTCTTCAATGCAAATCCGGATGAAAATAGAATCTTGGTGCGTATTTTGCTGGCGTTGTGTCCTATCTTATCGGATGCTCTGGCTGTCGTCGCCTAAGTAACATTCCTAATACCTGGGGACCAGAAACACAGGGACATCTCGTACAAGACAGGTCTACCAGTTGTTTCACGGAACGTGTGTTTCATCTTTTTCTTGCATTCATAGACATGATGATCCATCGCAATGTCTTGCGGGAAATTTGCACGCTCAAAGGTAGGTAGGGTGTAGACGAGAATGGCCGGGGTGAGTGGCGAGATTCTGGGTGCGAAGAGTTGTGGTTTGGGATCGGTGAGTATTCATTATAAACGTACCCACAGCAAGGTTCCGCAACGCGTATTTGACAATGCATAAGTGATCCCGTCTATGACCACCAGCGTATACCGCATTGACCTAGTATTCAAGGCTATTGAGGAAGGTGATATCGACGGGATTAGAAGCATCCTGTCGTTTTGAGCCCTGGTACAACACTTCATTCAAAACAAGTATACACCAATGGGAGCAATAATACGAGCAAGTAGGGATATAATTCGGAGATGGCAGAACTGGATTTTCGCTGCACGCTCGTGAATGGACCTCGAACTTGGGTACTAGCGTGCTAGCTTGGCAATCAACTGAAGGTGCTTGTTTCGTTTGCTAGAATACCGCTCTCATCACTTGATCGTCAGCCGACTCAGCCCAGTAGTCAGGCTACCATAATGAATTGTAATTGTACGAAAGACACATGTACGACTCCGAAGGAGATGGCCAGCATTCATGAATACAACTAGTGTGGAACTTATGAACTTGTAGAATCCCCCGCCAACTTGGCAGCGAGTTCGTCTGCCAGTTTCTGATCCAATTTACAACGCTTCGTCAAGATCTTCGCAATGTCCTTTTTCTTCAAATCCTTCTTCAAAGGGGCAAACGCCCCAAATACGCGGAAAAACTCGATGTACCATTTGTCCGATGGCATGGTAAATCTCCCGTCAGCATTTTTCTCCTGCAACAACGCCTTGATGTTGGCTCTTGATTCCCCATATTTGCGATGCGTCGGCAGCCCAGTAACACAGGCATGACCCGCAGCCTTGATACCGTACTTCTCTAGGCTTCCCTGGTTTCTCACCCACCAATTTTCCATCTCCTCTTCCCGCTCAAGGTGCGTGACGACGAGTGCGATCGGGACTTGAGACCTACAAAGAACTTCATAGAATAACCTGTAGTTGCTCTGCACAGTTGCCGTGACTCGATTTCCGCGAATGCAGAAAAGCAGAAGGTCGACACCGCCTCGGCTTGTGAGGTTGTCGATAAGTTCGCAAGCCTGTTCAATCGCACGAAGG
This sequence comes from Veloporphyrellus conicus, assembly GCA_038089715.1. Classification (NCBI taxonomy): domain Eukaryota; kingdom Fungi; phylum Basidiomycota; class Agaricomycetes; order Boletales; family Boletaceae; genus Veloporphyrellus; species Veloporphyrellus conicus. Next base: position 28,474 of record JBBPLJ010000017.1, read on the forward strand.
TAGCCATTGACGCCCATCTCTGGCTCCTCGAGGCCGACCGTGTCCCAGATGTGAAAGCTTTGACCGCTGACGTTGAATGCGTATGGTTTGAACGACATGGTACATCCCTGGACGTCTGGAGAGGTCTCCGCGACTGTGGTCCCAGCAATGAGGTTGATCACTGAGCTTTTTCCAACGCCTGTTTCCCCAAACAGGATAATGTTCAATGAAGGGCTCATGATGACCTATCGGGAATTCAGATCGAGCCCCATCGACCAAGTGTTCAACATACATACCTGCTGTGGCGTAAGGATATCAAGAAGAGGTCTGTGCTAGACTATGCGCAGCAGCTGGAAAGAACTGTCCACTACCGGAAGAAGCGGCGGGTCGGCGAAAGGTGTAGAAATGAATAATCTGATGGTGGGCGTAGCGGAGAGCGTGAAGGACTAGTGAATCGAAAGGCGCTATTTGTGTTTTGGGTTGGGTCAACGCGCGTCGGGGGTGCTGGTGCCTCGACTGGTCCAGATGATCCTCGGTGATTAATCGCGTGTAGGGGAGGGTGGACACGAGGATTTTGAATGCCCAGCATGGCAAGGCTGTGTGGAACGTGGAGTTCCAATCCCGGATCGCCCCATGCATGGTCATTTCTTCAACTGGTGCCTCCCGCCTACTATCAGGCTGACCTTTGAAAGAGTCAAAGGCAGTCTGCGGTTATTCAGGCTTCGCCCGATCGGATGACCTCACTAGGTTGAATGTTAAGGGTGCAGCCTTGTCGATGGTGGTTTGCACGTTGAATTGAGACAAGTCATTTGCAACGCCGTGCATCGTGGCCGTCGTGCAGCAAACAATGATCTCAACAACAGTCCAGACCCTGAGGTTCCGCACCACACGGCGCGAGTCTCTATGGTATGTACGTGGTCGTTGAACGAGCAAGACGACCAGCAGATGGCATAGAGGTCAAAGGCTACGGCACAGTGCCTCACGTCCTCTCGACCAAGTTCAGAGACATTGCTGTGTGGCAAAACACGACCATCGGTGCCTACTGCCAGTGCACCCCAATCTCGGCTGTGGGCCGCAGCACTCCAGGTACCCTGGTGATAGTATGATAAGATTGTTACAGCTAAACTTGGAAGTACAGATATTTAGGTTCTGAATTGACGACGTTACAGTTGTTAGAGACGGCCATAAAGCCAGTGAAGTACTAAGTAAATCATTTACTACCAGCAGTTGCGTATGAACCATATGAAGCGTGACAGCTGGTTGTCTGAGACTCCGGGGTTCGAACTGGTACTGTCAAAGTATTGAACAGATTAAATAATGACACCAGACATGAGGAGGGGAAGATCATGCGTGCCTCATTACTTCAAGGAAATCAGCCGATTGGCGAGTTCCCGAGCAGTCTGCTCCTCCAATTCGCACTGGTCCATCAAGGTCCTCTCCAGTGGCGATCCTCGGGCATGTAACGAGGCAGTGACAGAACCGACCTTCCGTCTGATTGTGGAGCCCGCCAATTTTATCCCATTTCTCCATCCATCTGTGCGCTTGGTCAGGAACCACAAAAGGGAGTCTCTCGACTGCTCTTCCAAGTCTGAGTTTCCGTCCGTGCGTCCTTTCTCGCGTCTAAAACCAATATGACCTGAGCAATGGACCCCATACTTCCTAATTGTCCCGCTATATTGGCGCCACCACTGGTCTCCATCTTGACCTTCCTCGAGTTTTGTAATTGCAAGCGCAAACGGAACTCGGTCCTCGCAGATGATCTTGCAAAATAGGTGATAGTTTCGTCGAAGGGCCGTCGTTGGCTTTGAATTGTCCACGCAGAAAAGGAGCAGGTCTGGCCCATTTCCATTGTTAACATTGCGGATCAGCTCCTGGATGGTAACGATGGGATAAATGAACTCATCGACACCCGCTTGAGGGTCCACGAGGCCAGGGGTATCATATAGATGGAAGGTTCTGCCCTTCTCCTCGAATTCATACTTGGCGGTAGCGCTAGTACACGCGATGGTGTCCGGTGATACTTCGGCAACATTTTTCTTCACGAGCAGGTTGATGAGCGAACTTTTGCCTACACCGGTCTCTCCCAGAAGTACGATGTCGATGGGCTTAGAAGTGGTGGATGTGTGAGGGGAATTGGAATTCCTGTTTGCTAATGCGGCAAGACGGGAATGGAATGAATTTGTTCTGGATTGTGGTGTGAAGGGCTGCAAGTCCGGGTGGGATTCGGAGTCGGGGGCGTAATTTTGAAGGATGAGTGTTTGTAGATCATGACGACTCTCTAAAATGTGGTCTCCAGTGGGTGATTGGGCACTCATGCGGATAAATGCGTGAGCATTGAAGCGAGGCCCTTCTTTAGCCAGGGCATCGTCGTTGCTAGACCACCAGGATTCTTGTTGAGTCGCATCAGATACTCCACCAACGACGGCGACCATGGGAATGTGTGTAGAGTAGGAAGCGACGGTGGGATGGATTTCGTGAACCCATGAAGTGGAATGGGACGGATTTATGCAATATACGAGGAGGTGAATGCCACCATTCCGGCGAAGGTTCGTCAACGTGCTTTGGATTCCTCCCTTGAGCGCATCTGGGGACGGAGATTCGCTCATAGGGACAGCATGGAGTTTGAATGCGTTGCCATCAAGTGTAACGCTACGCACATCTTTAGCAGGTGCGCGACGACCAAGGCGGAAAGAGGTTCTCTTCTGCTCCCCTGGTCCAGCAACGAGGTCGGTGACAGAGCATCCACCTATGTTTGTCTCTCCAAGGAACAAAACATTGAAACTGGCGGTATTTTTTGTAGGCTAGAGATATCCCTCAGCTCATCGAACGTGTTACTCGAACGAATACTGACCTTTTCATGAGGAAGAATGCATTGATCCGTTTGCATCGAGTGCCCCTTTGATGGTGGCCGAGAGTACAGAGGAGATGTGAGACGGGTAGAGCTGCCTTCGTCCGTTGTAGACATTCTGCAAGCGGATTCTCGTCTAGGAGTCGACAAGCAGAGCTAAGAGGTGGTGGTGGGTTTGTGTATTTGGACTATAGCTACCAAAGGTCAGGGTTGCCCTGCTTCTCCCAATTTCCCTCGGGCATACACGAGGAAGACTCATGGCGTGAACTTGACGCACGATCGAGGTGTGCAGGCACAGCTACAAGGGCAGTGTCGGCGGTCGTACGCTGTAAGTCAATCGGAAAGTGTGTTCATTGCTGTTCCAAACTGAGCTTTTCGGACGTACTTGGCACTGTTTTTTGATAAACGGATTCACATGTGGATCTGAGGCTGCTGGCTTGAGTGCATTTGGCAAGTGCCGCCTACCTTGAACGCTCATGCTAAGCAATGATCGAGCAAATGTAACCACATAATCTCTGTGCGCTTATGTCATCGCTAGTATTTGTACATGTTATCCCAGCAAGCAAAGTGATATTTGCGAGTACATTTCGGCCTAACCAAGTAGTAATCTAGTGATACTTGATCCCGAATCAACACCTAGGTGGCGACGATGTCGCATAAGCAAATAAATCCAATGAATCGTCGGAAGGTTGTAAACTCCCCGGGGGCGCTGGCGGGGGTGACACCCTTCTGTAGCTTTCCTTCTGTTCATAATGTTTTTGTGGGGCATGCCGCGACTCTTGTGAAGAGAGCGGCAGCACGTACTTTTCGGGTATGACAGAACGTGGTGACTTCAATTCATCGCGCCGTCTCGAGTGCAATACGATACGGTTTGTCTGTGCGTCGGCTAGTAAAGAGAAGAAGTTCGAACTTCGGCGCTTGATTCGTTTGGATGCCTTGATTATCGGCGCCGAATTACGGGGATAGTTTTCCTTGTCACTCTCTTCTTGGTATTCGGACCCATCTTCCGTGCGAGATTCGGGTTCGGAGAACCGAGACGAGGTGGATGAGGAGAACACAGATGAGCATCGATGGCGGATTGATAAGGGCGTGGAGATGGATATTGATTCAGATACAGCCTTAGAGGCTGTTGTACCCTGTGTAGGTGAAGGACGGTGCCGCGATGGTGTATGCGGACGACCGTCATCAATCTTGCGTCTCTTGTGCATTGGTGTCTTTCGAATCCAAGAGTCGACCATATCCTCCCATTCCCAGTGACCACTTGGCCGCCCACGTTGAGTCCGCTTTGCACGACTTGAACAAACGGACAAGACAATAGGACTACTCTTCATATCCTCTCCGAAGCATCGTCGTTCTGCTGCATCCACCGCTTCCATGAGCTGTTGTTTGTATCTTGTTACAAGGTGGTTGGAACCACCCTTCTGAGAACTCGCTATGGATGTCTCGAAGTGGTGGAGTGCACATGCCCATAAGGAGGCATCGAGTCCGAACAATCTTTCGCAGCGAAGGGCAGATGAGTATCTTTCCAGCTCTGCAAAAAACGCTTCTATGGAGTCCCCAAAGGCTAGGCTGTCTTGCAGCCGACTGATGTATCCCACTAGCTTGGAAAATGTGGTTGGAGTAGGACTCGAGTCATCAAGTATGGCCAGAAGGCGGTCGGAATTATCGATCGAGCTCCGGAAAGCGACATGTATGTGTGTTGTGAAGACAACGAGTATGTCTGGCAGGTCGATGGGAAAACCTGGGGTTGACATTCGCAGGTAGTGAAGTCGAGCAGCATGACAATCACAAAGTATGTCGATGGCACCAAAGATTCTAGATGGCGTTAGGGGAGAGGAAAATGACCCCTGCTGGGTGAAAAGTAGATCATATAAATTCGAGATCAACTCGCAGAGCTTGTCCCTGAGCGCCACAAGTTGGGTATCATCTTGCATGGCATCCAGCGCAGAGCTCGACATCTTCCCAAAGCTTTGAGAAAGTGCGTGGATGATGTCAATATAAGAGTCGATATCACAACCTTCGACAGCGTGCAAGAATTTGTCCAACACCGTGGAGGTCCAGAGGATATGGAAGTTGCAGGGAGTGGATTGGGACATGATATAAAGCACCACTTGGCAGAATGTGGATGTGGTAAACAGCAAGGAGCCCGAAGATGTCCCCGATGATTTGCCTCCGGTGGTCCACTTCGTATAAAGGTCAATAAGATAGTCTGTGTGAGCTGGGTGGGTGATTGGGGGTGGGAAGGACGGGTTCGACGGCAGAAATGCCCGCGCGAGAATGATATTCAAGAGACGACTAGATTCGTGCACCAGACCGGACGAGAGACAGTGGTCAAGTAAGACAGTCACAAGGGTGTGGTGATGGGTACAGATGGATATAACCATGGATAAGGCATGCGACACTATCAAAAATCTGGGATTTCCCAAGTCAGTTGTCAGCGTACCCAGGCTAGGGAGAACGCGACAAATACCTGCGGTAATGTGGTGGCACGGCCTCATAAATGCCATCTCCGTCCAGTACAACATTTTCGTGGATTACATCCTCACTGGGTTCAGCCAAAGTGGCAGAGTTTGCAGCAGGCATGTTTTCGCCAACGACCAGCGTGCACATTGCAGCAAGACTGAGAATGCGCTCGTTGCACGGTTGATCGTAGGCGACGCGTACGATATTCTTGAAGGCATCGCACACTGCATAGATCCGTCTCGAGAGCTCAAACTCCCCTGCAGAGTGTCTATCGAGCGTCAATTTCTTGACCCCCACGGAACGGCAAAGTATAATGAGAGGAGGGCGGCAGTCGGGATTCCAACAGGACAACTGCTTCGAATAGGTGACACGAGACGCCGTCGCTGGCTTGGCAAGTGCAGCGAGACTGTTGCACTTGTTCCTAAGAGGTCTCAGGAGACGATTGACCCGTGAAGTCGCGAGATGAGTGCCGCTTTCTGTCATGCCAAAATCATAGCTGGATTCTTGAACTAGTCTTGACACGAGACGCGATTCAGCACGTGATCTTCAAGTGGATCATGAAATTAATTCGTTCGTTCGTTCAGAGGGTGACTAGTGAAATGATATCAATGAGGTACATAAATACATACATACACAACAACGCGTGTATCCGTTACAGCTTCCCGAATCCCCAAGAATGATGATAGTGAGATGAAAACGAAAGGCAAGTGATCTCAACAAAGTAAGCAGGAATTTATGCTCAAAGGTCGCTGTCACTTGTCCCGCTGTCGGTTTCGTCGTTTCCCCATACAGCAAATGCGTGACGATGATGGTGATCTCCTACTTTGTGTGGTGGATGGCTCCTTCTGTCAGGAACATTGGCTGATATAGTGGGTGTCTGAAGATTGTCGTCAAAATCCCTATCTCGAGGGATCCGACTACGACCACTGAAGTACTGTTGTGCCAAATGAAGGTCATCTCTTGCACCTCGCTGAACACGATCCATATTTGATAACGAGTCGTCGGAGGAATCGGAGATAGTTGGAGAGGAAATCTCAGAGGTAAACGTCGAACGATGATGTTCTTGGATATATGGCGGAGAATGGGTAGGCCCCGCAAACCGGCCTGGAGTGTCCACTCCTGAGCGCAACCCTGATTTTGACCGTGACCTCGATCTCGCCGAGCGCGAATGCCTCGGTGTCAGGGCATTTGTGAGGGTAGTAGCAGTGACCTCGAGATCCGAATCGGTCTGCGATCCCACCTCCCGTGCTTTGGAGGTCCCAAGTGCGGATTCAGATACGCTTTGGGCATTTTGTTTCGTGGCATTTTGCTCGTCGTTCGAAGTATCAGCCAAGGAGTCGTCAATATCGAATTTGTCATCGTCCTCCACTTCTTCATCACTCTCCTCCCCCTCTTCTTCGAGGGGTTCGGAGGAGAGTAACCCATCTGCAATGGAGCTAATGGTCGCTTTCCGCGTACGAGTCGTCTTCGTTGGTCCCTCTTCCACGACAACAAATGACTTTTGTCTTTGCCGTTCGTTCCACTTTAAGGTGCGCGAAATCGAATGGAACCAGTCAGTGGACTGCTTGTCTGCGCACACTGTTGGGAACGGATATTTTGAAGCGCAGATCTTGATATGATCGCCCTCTGTCTCCGAGATTCAGTACGGATTCGAGCGACTGCGTTTATCAGGCCAACTTACGTTTTAGTTCCACACGCCCGCGGCCGTCGAACGAAGCCCATGCAGTACTGCGAGAATTGTATGGAACGCATATTCTCAGTTCCATGCTATCGGGGAGCAGCATGGGACGGAAGGAAAGCGTGTGTGGACAAATGGGGCTGATGAGAATAGCTGGAATCTCTGGGTGCACAAGGGATCCACCAGCGGAAAGCTTTCAAATGGTTAGCACCCTCGAATGGAATGACCTTTAAACCAATCTCACCGAATACGCAGTTGACCCAGTCGGTGTCGCTACGCATAGCCCGTCCGCCTGTACAGTGGTCATGTGATGTTCATCACCTACGACAGCAAAGTCAAGGGGAGAAACAGGAGAAAAAGCATGCACACATACCAAAAAGTTCCAACAAACTGACGTAGGGACTTGGCCCTCGATCTACGACGAGGTCGTTCAGGACTTCGAACGTCTCCACAGGGCGCGTGGTAAAGCACATAATTTCCCTATCCTTGGTGCATTTACCCCCGTCGGGTAAGACCCCACCTGTCCAACCTCCCTCGAGTGCTTCCCAGCCGCCCTTCTTTAGATCTTTCATCATAATTTCGCCAGTCTCACCCTTCTTGACCGCCTTCCTGTATCTCCCTTTGTCGACTACTGCGCGGTATACGGTGCAGGTGAATCGCATACGAAGGTTTACTCGAATGCCCGCATCGATGGCGGAGTCCAGCACCGGTTGATGATCCGCGAAGTCAAAGTTTGTGAGGAAGCCTAGAGAGCCTAGCGCAAACGGGAGGACTGGTGGAACAATGCGCTGGAACAACCACGAAGTAAAAAGGACAGTTCCATCGCCTCCTAGCTATAACTCTATTAAAACTGTGCAATAAGTCGTGATACCAAGACTTACAGTGACAACAAAATCAAAAAGGTGCGCGCTGCGACTGCACATTTCGCTGGTCCAATACCGGAGTTGCCCCTCTTGATGCACATGGTGGTCTTCTTGGGACATGGTAGACGACATTGACGACAACGAATTATTACTTGATGATCTCCTACTAGGAAGTGGATCGAATAGCTCGGGGTGGTCACGTTTGATGCCGGCAGCGTCGAAACGCCTAGAGTGTTGTAGTTGGTGGTCTACATAACTGTGTAAATGTATTAGGACCGCGGTACTGATACTGATTGACGGGTCACTTACACAATAAGACCACGACGACCATGGCGTGGTTTGAGCATCAGGTAAAGCGCGAGCTCGCGAGTCAACTTGATAAGCCTGTTGTCTCGAGCCTTGGTCACGATAAGAACGCTTTGAATGTTTGCCCGTATGCGGGCACGACCTATACGGAATGAGCAAGAGGTGCCGCGTGGTCGAGCACAGGACGGCTTACCCAGCTGCTTGCTCATTTCTCGCACACCAACGGCAGTCTCTGCAAGCTGCTTCGTCAAACTACTGCTGTTATCGTCGTCTTCGCCCTCGGACGATATGTGATTGGCGCTATATCTGCGTGGAAACTCCACTGGCGTAGAGGCTGGTTGATCGCCTTGATAGGGCGGCCGTTGTGGCGGCTGAAGGGACTTGGCTACACCGACATCAGTGCCGAGGACTTCTCTCTCCTTTGCGTACAGCCAGTCCTGGAGCGATGCGCCCTTGTCGAGGTGGGAGTGCACAAAGCACGGCGATTTGGTGGGCAAATGAGAGGAGTCCATAGACAAGGGAAGCGAACTGAGACTTGAGGGGGAGCTTGAAATGGAGGCCGGTGTTTCGCTGCTAGGAGTGTGGTGGGTGATAGCGTCGGCTATCGTCGGTGATGTGGCGATGGCATCACCGTCCAGTGGTCCAACCTTATTACCAACCAAGCCGGCAGATGACTGTTGTTCGACTACGATGTCGTGGCCCCAGGTAATGTTCGTTTGCAGCGATGACAGAGGCGCGATTGACGGTTTGCTACCTCCTCTCGACAGCGAGGGTCGAACGGCGTGGTTGGTTGGGCGGAACTCCATGTCTGTGTTGTTCGAGGCTGCGCTCGAGTTTGTGCGGGATATGCTCGGTGAGCTAGGTGGGGTACTGAATATTTCCAAATCAATTTCCGGCGTATACATTTCTCAGGCTTCTTGTCTCCGTCAGGCTGGTCACTTGCGGAAGCAGCGAGAAGACTTCGGAGTCGAGTGGGTTGGACCGTCCCAGCAGTCCTTTTGGCGTGGCTTTCCTTACGTTGGGAGAGTCTCCACAGCTTTATACTCGACGCCCCCATAAAACTCAGCTTGAAAACAATCACCCGGGCAACACGAAATACGGTTCTCGAGAGTAAGCGCTGTACATGTAAATTGTATCTCGTCAGTGATGTGCAGCAACCTGATCGGGGCACTGGCGTATCCAGGCCTCGCGTTATTCCCACCGCCTTGATCACCACAAACGTGAAGTCCGCTTGCGCATCTTGACGGCATCTCACGGGTCGTTCCTCACAGTATGATGGTTGTATCCTTATGGTCCGATGCTTCTCACATCCCAAACGACTCACCAGCTGTTTCTCGCAGGGCTATGATTCCATTCCCTGCCGGTGTCTGGCCTTTCTGGGACGTGGCAGATAACCGCAGCGCCTTCTTCGATCACCAGCAGGTGGAGACATGATTGCGGTCACTGATCGTATGATCCTAAGTCACAGCACGCCCACAGCCCAGTGCCCTTGTCAATGGGTCCGCCCCCGTATTTTGCTGTCCAGAACTGATGCAGCGGCGCTGATGTATAGATCTACTGCCCTGTCGAGACGTTAAATATCCCAGCCCTCGAATGCGGTGTGCGTCGCTATGGCCTATGCTATGCAGGCCCCTGATGGCCCAGGGAATGGTCCCGAATCTTACTGTATTTGCGCCACTCCGGCTGCGGTCGTTTTCACGCTTATGGATGTATATTTCTTCCAGCGCCATGCGGGATATGACGCTTTTCAGAAGGTAGGTTCCTGGTGGTGACCATCGTGACTGTCATCAAACAAGTTCATAAGTTCGCGCTTCGAGCGGGTACTGTCTCGCCACTACCCCTGAGCTGATGGATACTCGCTTTTAGTTTGGTTCTTTCCCCCTTTTGTCTATGTGCTAGGCCGTAAAGTGAAAAATCGAGGGTCAAGTGATATGTGTTAGATACGTTACAAACAACGTCATCCATCGACATCCCTCATGCTAATGTTGGTCGATCACTACGTACCACAACACCCTTCTCCTTCCTCAGAAGAAGACGGTGTCGCGCAACACGAACCTCTCTAACTCTCTATAGTCCAACCGGTCTTTTGCGACCGCCCAAAGCCACATGTCCAATTGTGGAAGAGTAATACCCTTGATCCACTTTTGCCCATCCGACAAGCTAGCCTCATCCATTTGATGTGCATATTCAACGATTTTCTCGCAAGCATCTACAGCAGCGGCACGCAAAATATATGCTTGGTCGGAAGTGAGGATAGGTCCTTCTCTTGGTGGTGCCCTCTTTGCCTTGGTTCCTGGGGCCCCCTCGGGCGTGTCCTTGGGAAGCGCAAGGAGCGTGCTAATATTAGCGTTGTTCGCAGCATCGGGGAATGCACGCC
>JBBPLJ010000017.1:39084-52136 GCA_038089715.1 Veloporphyrellus conicus
CCGCAGGGCAACGTCTTTTGCCTCCGAAAGGTCCAGCACTCCCAGGTGAATAAGCAGAGAAGGGAGGACATTATCTGTAAATACCGGAGTTGTTGTGGTGTCAGGCAGCGGGAACGGTGGCGGGGAGGACGACCCAAAACGGAGGGTTGCCCCGTGGATGAGAAATAGGGCCTTCTTGAAACAATATACGGCTGTTTTTGGACGACTGACATCAAGCACCACTCTAAGGACCAAGATGAAGAAACTGACGTCTTCCATCCACAACTGCCATGTCTCGAAATGCGGGGAAAGCGCACACGAGCTGTAAATTGTCTTGATCATGGCTCGCGCAATGTGCTGTGTATATGAAGGACGCACGTCTTTGAGAATATCATCCACGGTCACATCAGCTCCTCCAGCACGTTTTGATGTTAGGCTGCGTAGGACAAATGACCCCAAGTCCGGGATTCCCGATCGCTCCAATATTTCTCCTGTCTCCTTTAGGGTCGTGCTGATTAATTTGACCAGTTCGTACAGAGGCCCGCCGAGCTCTCCGACGGTCACAGCCGGTAGCGCTTCATGAGGGCGTTCCACGTGTATATTAACAGACATGAGTTCTGCGATTTGCTGCGGTGTGACTGTTCTCATGCCCCTGGCCGCCAGCAAATCACCTTGTCCGGTAGCGGACGACAAGTACATGCCGAAGGCGAGAGCTCTTATATTGTCCCATGCACCGCGACCCGTTTGTTCGTGAAGAGGTACGCGATAGCCTGAGGCAAAATTAAGAAGAGAAAGTACGGACAGGAAGTTTAACTCGGATAGGACCGAGGGGAATTTGAGTGGGAAATGAAGCCCGTGGTTGTTTGAGACACGCTTGAACGTATGAAGGAACGAAGGAGAAAATAATAGGCGTTTCACAGCGTCATCTGTGACCTGTGATTGGGAACTTGGTAAGACGTCATACTTTACGCTTAAAGCAGAAATCAGACAAGCATTAAATGGATCGCGCCATCATCCACCTAGTAAGGCAGTGACACGAGACTAACTACGTCATGAACGAAGTTGATACGCGTGGAGGAGGGCAAGTAGCACGACGGTAGCAGTCGCCTGGTCATAGCACACACCTGGATGTTTTGAGCTTCCCGGAGCTCTCTGCAGGACACCCTAATTGCATCAACGTAGCCGTTCGAAAGAGGCGGCGTAAAATTTTGCGTAGTCATACGGAGCTGCAGGAATGCAAAGTCGTGAATGTGGTCTCGACGCTGCTGGCAGGAGACGAGATAGTCCGTCGGCAGTCCGCGCTAGATGATCTTATCACCCATTTGTGCACGTGATGGTCGCGTACATACGACTTTTCCGCGATGAACTTGGCAGAGTGTGAACAAAGTTGTCGCTGCGTGTTCCAAAGCTTGACACGTCTGACGTGTCATCTGGACTGGCAATTTGGCATGAACTTCTTGTGTCGAGGCTTAAAAAGTTCCATAATTATTTTTTCTGGCAGTCGGAGTCGCTTTCATTCCAGCACTCCAACGTTCATCAATGAAGGTGAACCAGTTCCATTCGTGGACTCGATGACCTTTCGAGTTGAAGCTAATCTCACCATCAGGAATCCGAGAACAGCTCCTCGCCGGAGTGAAGCAAGCTATGAAGGTATGTACACGCTTCCCTATTTCCCGCGTCTCGTTCCGAGGCGTCCCCGGCATCTAAGATCTCATGCGCAAGCACTGCCAGAACAAAGACCAGGTGTCGTCCACGACCTTGAGGGTACGTTTTCTCCGTGCGACGTCTTGCGGTTCGTTCAAACATTCATGACGTTTCCCGCATACAGTCTGTACTCTCCGAGGTATACAATTTGGACAAGTCATCTGGTTCCAAGGTTCCGTCTTCTGTCATTGTCGGTGTCCTGCGTAAAGCGGTCGTTCGGCGTGTTCGTCTTTCGATCTCGTTCGGGGACATCATTCGCCTCATCATTTTTGACAGACCGAGTCTGCCTCTCAGTTCATGAAAGGCGAGCGATCCGACCTTGCAGAAAAAGAAGCCCGAGAAGCAAAAATTATATTGGCGTTCTTACCACCCATGCTCTCACAAGCGGAAATAGACAGAGTACTCTCAGAGGTCGCTTCAAGTTGCCCGCGGGACGGTGATCCGAAGAAAGCGCTTGGATTGCTATTCAAGTCATTCTATTCCAAAGTCGATAAAACGAACGTAGATCCAAACTTGGTAAAAAGCAGAGCTCAGGCATTGCTGAATTTGTGAATGTATCAATTGCTCTTGTTTACAGTCATGCATATGTTTATAAGACTACTATAGAAATGGGACGTCATTCGTGTATTGTGACCCTATTAAGATCCTGCACAGGTAGCTTCAGGCTCAGGATGTGTGGTGACTTCCTGTGAACCCCTGTCTGCTGAAAGAACAGATCGATTTAGGGATATACGTTTCTTTGCAAGGTGTGGTAAACATACGCTGAACATCGCTTTCTTGAAGGGACTCTGGTGATACCATAGACAACGGCGGGGGAAGAGCACTTCTCACCCTAACGAGGTCTTCCACGCAGTGGGTTATCGTATTCGAAACCCCTTGCAAGATTCGTATTCGTTCATCAATTGCTTCTCGAGTGTTGCGATCCAGGAGCGCTAATTGAGTGTCTGCTACGTGATTACTATTCCGGTGGTGTGGTTGTGAGCTGGTAGCCTGTGAGCTGGAGCTAGGGATTGGCACGGGGGAGACTGAGGGTGAAGACGAATGTAGATTAGGTATTGTTGCCTGATGCGAGGAACGTAGAGCATCCGTCGCTTGGTTACTATCCAAGGGTATCAAAGACGGGACTTTCCATGCTGACATATCAGCGGTGCTTGAAGCTACGCGCTCGGTTTCAGAACGTGACGGGAGACCAGTGGATGTCGCTGAGTGTCCACCAAAGCGCCTGAAAGCTGCTTGAGCGGCAGCTTCAGCTGGCGTTTGTGAAGCATCCTCAGGTTGTGTCCGCAATGTGGATGCTTGGTTGCCATTTCCATTAGTGGAAGGTCCCCGGGAAGTTGGTACACCCCTTTGATTTAACCGATGTTGATCGAAATCCCATGGATGCCACTCCTGATTGGGCCCAACGAACCCGGGGAACGGTGGTACAGGCTGCAAGGATTGGGGTACTCGGACTTCACCACGAGGTGGCTGACCTTGATATTGGATATTGTACTGAATGATTACACCTGGCGTTGGACCAGGAACCCAACCTTGAGCACCTGTAGTCGGTGGCCCTTGACCGTGAGGGTGATGACCAGCGGTTGCCTGTGGCGGCTGAGCGGCATTGCGCGCAAATCTTCCTAAAACCCGAGCAAGAGGATCGTTTTCTGGCTGTTGTTGAGCGCCAGCCTGATGAAATCCAAATAGGTTTGGAGGTTGGTGAGCTCCAACCTGCGGTCGTGGTCGCGCAGCTTGGGGCTGGCGTTGTTGATTTTGTGGGAGATTGTCGAGGACACTCTGCCGACTGCAGAAGGTTTAATTAACATTGGTTGGCAAGACCTTATCAAAAGAGGGCCTACCACGTTGGGCAACTTTGCTGGCGCTCAAGCCACGAACGCAAGCAATAAAAGTGAAATATATGCCCGCAGGGTAGCTTCTTCGGAGACATATTTGGTCCGTCAAGAGAAGGTTGCGTCTCCGGTTGAGCGCCTTCGGGCCTTCCTTGATAATACATCTCTTCACGACAAATGATACAAGTGCGATCTGTCATAGCGGACATCTCCTGCTCAGTCGCGTCTGGATATCGTTCATCCATATTACGCGTGGCTGCGCGGTATCGAATCAATGCGCGAAGCCTCGTAACAAACGAGCGCCCGGTAAGGTATACATCCCTGATGATGTTTAGTGGCAACCCATACAGGGCCACGATGAACAAAAAGAACAGAAGATACGTTATGAGCTTGAGGAAGTCTGAGTTGGTCAACCAGAAGTTAAGGTAAAACGAGTACAATCCAAGGGTCGACGTACCAGTCACCAACTCCACATAAAAGATCCACATGCTCTTGTTTTGCCAGGGAGGGGCATTCTCTCCGCCTCTCTGTTGCGCGCGACGAAGATCAACGACACAGATCAGGTACTTGGCTATGACGTTCATAGCACTAGCCATGAGGATGGCGTACTGTTGGAGTCATTGATAAGAAATTCGTTGCAGGTTTGGCGCGTACCTACTTCATTTGCAAACATCATCATGCCGCCCACACCATTCTTAGTTGTGCTATCGACGGCGAATGCGAACATAAATAGATCGATGAACCAAAGGATGGTGAACAAGCTAGTCATGCGAATGTGAAATAATATTGGTGGTCCAGGGTATGGACGCTGGTCCATCTGCCAGGAGTCGTCTGGGAATGGATTGAAGAAACAAAGGATGGACAACACACCCATTCGATGCGGTCGGAAGCTAGCCAATGGAAAGATTTGACGAAGAGCAAGAAGCCGAACATGAGAAGGAATGGGATGTCGAAGTCATCTCGAAAGATAGTGAACGCGAGGAGCGACTCTGTCACGAAGAACCAGAGGCGGTCATAAAGTCGCTGGATTGATCATTAAACGCGCCCAGTTCGTTGATGGTGTGACGTGGCAGCCTACCTCAATTTCTTGTGGCCGGAGGGAACCAAAGAATATGCGCTGGGTACATTGAGCGCACAGCAGCGCGAGAAAGAGCCCGAAGTTAGCGAGGATCTGGCAGTGGCTGAGACGGAATCAATGATGCACAAAATGAAGACCAACCAAGACACTCCGATTACTCTTGGAGAGGTGGATAGCGAGAGAATAGAAATTGCTATGGCTCCTGAGGGCACTGGCGATGGTGGCGGACACGGCTATGGAGGATATGGCGGCGTAGAGAAGGATCTTGTGCGAGCTCAGAGCAGCAAAAAGCCTATTTTCTCTTGCCCGAAGTGCACCATTCCATGGCATGGCGGACGGGAGGAACTTGCGTCTGAATGCAGTCACCAGGTATGTCTTGGGGTGTCGACGTGTCGATTGACGTAATTGGCTCTCACGGGGGCACTCCACCCTTCATGGAAGCTGGACATTCTCATCACCTGTCTACCGCACATGCAACGTCATGATCTCAACAAGCGCGCAGTAATTGGACTATAAAGCTTGTCATTCTCACCGACCGTGTGTTTTTTGCTCCGTTAAACAATGGCTGAGTTACGCCAACGGCATCATAGCATGGGTTCTGCATACGCTCCAAAGAGCACCCAGACTCCTAAAAGTGATGCTGCACAAAGCAGTCTCAGGCTCCCACATGTTTCTGCCGCTCTCAAGAGTGTCCTCATCCTCGTGTCTCTTGCAGGGTGTGTGTTATTCTGGTCTTATACACAGGCACCACCGGCGTCAGTCAATTGTTACGCCGTCTGTTCGCGTTCTGGTGCAAGAATATATACTGTCGATGGCCCTGATCCCACTGTCCAGTGTTTTGTTGTACAAGACAAGTTCATTGTCGATACTGGCTCCATAGGTGCTATCTGGCTCTGTATACCAATTTGTGTGTCTAGGCCGGCTCATGTTTTACAGATGACGTCTCGGCTCGTTGGTATGCTGCCAATCCCTCTGGATCGAAGCTTCAGAGTCGATACATTGACGATCAGTCGATAGTGGTACCTGGGCTGAGTGGTCAGTCTGGAAGTGCCACCTCTTTGGTCAATACTCTGCAACGAAGTACTCAAAATACTGTCTAGACTCTCACGCGCACATCCTTGAGTATGGTGCCAGTCGGCAACTTCCCTTGGAAGGTGCTAAGTCCATCAACGGTGAGCTTTTATCGTCAAGTGGCGATGGCCAGCTGATGTTCGCAGAAACGATTGCGCTCGTGAGAGACCATATTGTTCAACACCCGGACGTCTACTACGATCTATCCAAGTACATTGAAGGTTGGGGATGGGACCACACTTCCTGGCCAGTGGAAGAGTGGCCCACTGCGGTATATGTTAGCAATTATTCTTAGGACCCGTATCTGAACCCTTGTGGCTTCCAAAGGATGTTTTCGATGAGGATCCGATCATTCGTGGGAGGCCGGTAGTCCTCCAAAGCAAGGATGGTCATGCATTGTGGATATCCAAGACAGTCCTTCAATCGAGTGGTCCTTTTCCCGGAGAAGTGGACGGAGGTGTCGTGTTTCGCGATGCACTTGGGAATCCTACCGGTTCGTCAGATCTGCTGATAGTCTACGCAATACCCTAAGTTCATGTCTTCAAGGTGTATTACTCGATAGCGCACATCAGCTTGTGAAGAGACCTATCCCAACGGAAGACGACCTTCGCAGACGTTTCACGATAACTACGAATGACGCCCTGTCTTTGGGTCTGACGTCTGTACACGACGCCGGTCTCCGGCCCATATCGCTCGAATTTTTTCAAAGGTACGGATCCAACACGGTTTAATGACCGGAGGCTCACCTCTCATATAAAAGACAAGCAGCTGAAGGTTCACTTCCCGTAAGCATTGTGTTACCTTTCTCTTTATCTAATCCCCACTTCCATTCAGATTCGAATCTACGGAATGCGTTACTTCGACGAGGGCGGTCCCTACTGGGGAAATGTTTCAAAGCCTGTCATCGATGCTGGGAATGGTCGTCTGAGCGTTAGAAGCGTCAAAATGTTCGCGGATGGTAAGAATGCAATGTGATGTATCCAATGCGTACACTTTACTCCTTGGTTGTGCAGGTGCTTTGAGGTCCGGTGGTGCAGCGGTAAGCAACATAGCAGCGCCTGCAAAAAATTTCTCAACAACGGCCGAACGCTAGCTGTATGAACCTTATCATGACAACCCTGGAACAACAGGATTTATGCGTTTAGATGAGCAAGTGCTACGTGAAGTGGTCCCCCGGTTCTTGAAAGACGGCTGGCAAGTTGTGAGTCTCGATCCAGATTCGATATATTTATCTCATGCCTTCATTCGTATCACCAGAATATTCATGCCATTGGAGATTACGCGAATAGTGTAATCCTGGACGCCTTCGAGGCTGCTCTCAAGGATGTCAATGTTTCAGCGCTGAGACCTCGTCTTGAGCATGCTCAGATATTAAGAGAGGAAGATATGATTCGTGTGGGGAAGCTAAGTGGTGCGTCAGCATGTCTTGACCTAGATCAAGTATGTTTAAAGAACGCTTTGCGTCGTAGTGATAGCAAGCGTGCAACCTACCCATGCGTGCGTCACTTGCTGGCTTTCCTACCCCCAGGCTTGTGATACACCTTGTCCCACTTGCCCCACAGCATCAGCGATATGTGGTATGCCGAAGACCGTCTCGTGCGTATATACAAGCGTTCTATCGACTTTTATTGGCTACATCTGCGTTCACAGGGGCCCGAGCGAGTGAAAGGTTTGTACGCTTTCCGCTCTCTTCTGGATCACGGTGCCCGACTTTCTCTCGGTTCCGACTTTCCGGTGGAGGACATGAACCCGCTCTCTACGTTCTATGCAGCTATAACGAGGCTATCTCCTGACGGTGATTCTCCTCATGGACCTTCCGGTTGGTGAGTGACTATACCAGATTAGATACGTGCACCTGTGGGACCTAGTCAACGCTTAGGTTTCACGAACAATGTCTGACTCGCATGCAAGCTTTACGAGGTGTGTGCCTGCCTGTATCAGTGTCTCCTACTTACAGGCGTGATATTTAACGGCTGGTATTGATAGGGATGACAATCGACCCCGCATATGCTTCGTTCACGGAGGACATGCTGGGGTCCATTACTCGCGGAAAACGTGCAGACTTTGTCGTGCTCTCGCAAGATATCATGACAGTTTCGATTGATCAGATCCTTAAGACGCGAGTACAAGCAACATTCATTGACGGAGAACTCGTGTATGGGAGTCTGTGAGGACAAGATCTGCGTTTTTCGTGTAGGAGATGCTGCACAACCAACAAAGGGTCGCTTGCTGCGATCGTAGTTACTACTACTGGCTATCCTCGTGTATATGATGGCACCCTTGCTTTCGTGTTATGTCAATTCTTTGTACGGCGACTCTGGTTACTTCGGCAACGGCCGCGTTGGTGCCACAGACGCGTCAAATGAGAATTGCCTAGATTCGTTTGACGCGTTCTTCCGACTTCCATCCGAGTGGCAAACGTGTAGTATCTCTCATACAATGCCTTCGTTTCAGTCTCCCGTTACCGGCGAGAAGCGAAAGAAACCAGTGGATCTAACCTGCCGAAAGAGACTCGCTCTCGAAAGTCCCAGTGGTCGCAGTGCAGTTGAGTATGCCAGTGGAAGCTCTAAGGAAAGTTATTGGATGATACAATGGTATGCTCATCATGATATAATTCATTATGGCGTACGCATATTTACCTGATCCCATGGTTAACAGGCGGATGCCTCAGTACAAGAAACACAAGACCTGGGATGGTGACGCGGTTCTTGTGTTAAATGGTGCAAAAGGGACCATGTACGATCTAGAAGGCAAATTGTATGCGGCTTATTTCCGTTTTTACAAGCATTATACTCAATGCGTCTCCTTTCAGCATCGGTGCCGGCTCTCTCAATGCCCCTGGAGTAGAAGCAGGGGGAGAGTATGCGTTCGGCGGGAAAGAGATTGGGATTGACCATTCTATTTCAAAGGCGGACTATTTGTCTGGCAAGTGTTTCGGCCGTGGCTGCAGGGTAACCCCAAGCACCACCACCCCATCCGCCCAAAAGCAATTTGTTCCACTGAAACCTTCGAATCTGTCCACCCCTTACAAGACACCCACGAGGAGCATTGTAGACCTGCAGCCTGTCAATTTGCTCACCAGTCAGTCCAGTCCGACGGTACGGCCCGGGGAGTCTCGAGGGCCAAAGTCATGCTGGACGGCGAATTGGTACGTATATAACGTGCTTATTTGGATGATCATATCCGCAACAGTCGTCTAGGCGTCGACATCAAGCCAGAAAACACAAGACATGGGATGGTGATGCATTTGTTCAGCAAATTGGAAATCAGTTGACGGTGATTTCTGAGACGGGTAAAATGTTCGCATATTCCTTCTCGCCATTTCTAGCACTGAGTGCATACCTGAGTTCACAGAATCGGACGCAAAGAGTGGGACGGTCTCCCGCTCGAGAATGGGTATCGATTTTATGCCGGAAATAGGGAGATCTCGCTAGATTTACCCATCTTACCTTCACAATTGCCTTCAATTATTGGTGTCGAAGAGGAGCCAAGTGATCCCGATGTTAGTTGGGACAAATCGCTGCCAACACCTATAGTCGCCCTCCGACAGCATCGTTTATCGAAGGAGAACAATTCCCAGGTGACGGCAATAGTTTCCAAAAACTTCGTTCCGCCTGCCGCTTTTTACGACCAACCGAAGAAATGGCCAAACGGCCCCTTGTGAGCGTTCTCTACTTAAATCCACCTCTCGTTAACTCTGATTCCAGACATGATCCGGACGCTGACGGCGCAGTGGTCATGAAGGCGCCTACTAAGGAGCACGCGGAAAAATCTAATAAAAAGTACCATCTTCACTTAATGATGCCATCTGGGCTAACATATGCGCACTAGGGGGTTGCCTATCGTTCCAGTTGTCCTGGATCCTATCATCGCAAGGCATTTGCGACCTCATCAGATTGAAGGTTGCTCTTTTTCGGACGAAGCGATAATAATGATACTGATTTTTAGGTGTCTGCTTCCTGTATGAATGCGTAATGGGCTTACGGAAGCACGAGGGACAGGGTTGCATTCTTGCAGATGAGATGTCAGTTGTGCATTCCGGGTTTTGAAAAGAATATTCACTTTTGTGACATCTAGGGGTCTAGGGAAGACATTACAGGCATGTACTAAGTCCTTTGCAGCTCTTCATTTAACTGATTAGAGATAGACCATCGCACTAGTTTGGACGCTCATCAGTAAGACAGTGCCCGTGTTATCTCCACATATCTAACGGCGATGCAGAGCAGAACCCTTATGGTGGTGGGGGCGCTATTGGAAAGGTGTTGATTGTTTGTCCAGTGTCACTTATCAACGTGAGCTTGGGCGACGGAAAATAAAGGTGTAGACTGAATTTACTTTCAGAATTGGCGCGCCGAGTTCCGCAAGTGGTAAGTCTGAGAGGCAAAACCACCCTTCGATGACAAACTTTGCAAGCAAGGTTGGGTCGTGACCGCATTGGTGTTTTGGCCGGGGACAAAGATAAATCACAAATAAAGCAATTCTTGAACTCGTATGCAACGTATCTCTCGAGGGGTATCTTGAATTCTCTGAGCATTCTTTCGTAGACGAGTTCATCAGGTCCTTGTCATCGGTTACGAGAAATTGAGGGGTGTCATGTGAGTGATAACAAGTGCCTAGTATGCTTATTTTGTTAAATAATTCTATAGAAATGATCTCACATATTGCAAGTGAGTCGGAAGCCACTTTCCTGTGATCATATATCTGAAGTCGCGACGATAAGTCCTCCAATTGGCTTAATAATTTGTGATGAAGGTTTGTGAGATTATTACGGAGGTCTCCTCTCTTATCCCGAAACCCGACAGGACATAGGTTAAAGTCTGCAAACAATAAGACATCTACAATGTTCAAGGCACTTCGCACGCCCAGGAGAATAATCCTTTCTGGGACACCTATCCAGAATGACTTGAGCGAGTTTCATGCAATGGTATGTTTTTCCTGGAAAGGCATTTATTTTTCACCCCATATGAAATGGGCAATTTATAGGCCGACTTCTGCAACCCTGGCCTACTTGGTAGCTATCGCACTCTACCCCGCTCTATTGGGTTGATTAATCACAATCCAGATGACTACAACACATTTCGACGGGTGTACGAAGTTCCTATTCTAAAGAGCAGGGCTCCTGATCATACTGCGAAGGAACTCGAGATCGGAGAAGCACGGTCGGCCCAGGTGTGTTTACTGTGGTATATTTTTCGCTAGGTCTTACGTCTCACTAGTTGTCCGCAATTGCAAAGAGTTTCGTGCTGCGACGTGAGGCTACAATCTTGAAAAATTATCTGCCGCCTAAATGTTAGTCCCTGCATTATCATTCTACACTGTGTTTTAATAGTTTCGCAGATGAATATGTCGTATTTGTGACTCCTTCGGAGTTGCAGCTCTCTATTTTTGCTACAATCCTCAAGCCAGAGAAGTTGGACACCTTGATTGAGGGGTCAACTGCCGAGTCGCTCGCTCTTATTGGAATGCTGACAAAAATCAGCAACAGCCCAGTCTTATTCAAAGCTCAACTCGATAAAGTCAAAACGTCTAGAGGGGAGGATAAGATCCGTCCTGGCATCATGGAAGCGGTGAAACTTCTTCCAGAGCGAGCTCAGATTGAAGACTTTTCTCTCAGCGGTATGAATATCTCAACTGGAGTGTTATAGGGTGATGACACACATACCAAAGGCAAATTAACTGCATTAGCAAGCCTTCTTAAAATACTTCGACAGGTAGGTCAGATTGTATAATGTGGGCTTAGCTGAAAGTTAAGCGAAAATTGAACAGAACACGGAAGAGAAATGCATTTTGGTGTCCCACTATACCTCTACTCTCAACATTCTCGAGGCTTTCTGCAAGAAACAATCCTATACTTACTTGCGTTTAGACGGGTGCGTATAAAACAGGGTCCGACTGGAAGCTTCATGACATGTAATTACAGACAGACACCCGCTGCAAAACGACAGGAATATGTTAATATCTTCAACAAGTCTTCTCAACAGAGCCATTGTTTGTTTGTTTCGCCGATAAGTCGTATTGTCTCCTGACAGGATCTATAGTCTTGTTCCTATTGAGTTCTAAGGCGGGCGGTGTCGGGCTTAACCTTATCGGTGCATCGCGCCTGTGTCTCATTGACTCTGATTGGAATCCAAGGTATGATGGTTCTCCTCAGCATTCGGAGAACCTTTCATATCTGCTTCCAGCCATGACCTACAATCAATGGCACGAATACATCGGTCAGTTGGCGCGACCTTACTCTTCAATTCAATGTTCATTCTGCGATACAGCGATGGTCAAAAACGGCCGGTTTTCATCTACCGACTCTTGACAGCTGGTACCATTGATGGCAAGTCTATTCATCCTTCCTTGGCAAGGTTCTCAAAATCTGGTGTACAGAGAAAATCTATCAACGACAAGTCACCAAGATCGGGTTGAGCAACTGTTGGTACCATCATTTATTTGACTGTGCAATTGCTGATGCTATCTCTCTAGCCCTCATGGGAAATGTAAGACAGTCACTTCCGGATTTTTGGTACACTAAATCTTTGTCTAGGGAACCGCTGGATCCAAAGCTGATTCGTTCACCCGGAGAGATGTGGGTGATTTTCTGAACAAAGTGGATGACGAGTTTAATTCAAATTTAGCTTCGTGACATATTCCGCATTCAACCCGACACTCCCTGCAACACCCACGACCTACTGGGTTGTGAATGCGGTGGTCGTGAGCCGTCAGGCACTCCCAGTGTAGATACGAGTGCCAACCTGGGTGCTGAGGGAGATGACGATTGTTCCGAACACGGATTTGTCAACGCATCTCAGCTTGACGTAACTCAATTCGACAAGGCAGAGAAAGCGGTGATTAAGTCCCTTGTGACTGATAAACGCTCATATTAACCATCTGTCAGGACCAGGACCTTCGAAAGAAGAGGGTCGAGCTTGCAGCGCTCGAGGAGTGGAGTCACATCAATTGCCTGCGACGCCACACTCAATATGATATTCGCGATGATATCCTACGGCGACTTCTTTACTTTGTGGACGACGACACAGACCAGGCTAAGCCAGACAAGCCACAATCTAGACTGGAGTCACTATTAGACTCTGTGGACATCGAGAACGTAGTCGCAATGGATGAGAAGCAATCCATTCCATCCGTCCGGGATGTCCCAGGGGGGACCATTTCATTTTTGTTTGAAAAGGTCTCAACTAGTCTGGACGATGTTGGTCCATCAGCTTGAAGCGATTTTTTTTTCGCTTTCTGCTCGCGATTGTGTCATGCACATGTTTCCTATTGCATTGCTTTAGCTAACTTCATAGGTAATTACTTGGACGGATGCTAGTTATACACGTTATTAACCCAATAGACGTCATATATACATGGTTCGGCGACCGCCGCGCAGCAGCATGAAGACATGC
>JBBPLJ010000017.1:53756-71295 GCA_038089715.1 Veloporphyrellus conicus
GCACGCGTTCGCGTCACGGGCAGCCGCGACCTGCTGGATAAAGCTGTACAGTTAACGCAGACGGAGAATGTGTGTATAATGAGAGGAAAGGTAAGTGAATAGTAGAACCAAGACTCGAGGTGCGCACAACCTACGTGGGGTTACTGGATTGTACATCGTAATGTATTCCGTTGCCTTTTCTCCCCACCACCCTGCTCTACCTTGCGAACCACGACTTCTGCATCATCTTTGCTCATTCCACAACGCGACATCAGCATGTGTACCATCTGCTTCCCGCTCTGGAAGTGCCGAGCGTAGACCAGTTGTCTGAGATAGATGGTGAAATTGGTGAACCAAGTCCGAGTGTCGACAGCGTAAGCGTGTTGCGTGGCACATTTGATAAGGAGATCTGCGATTAGG
Organism: Veloporphyrellus conicus; assembly: GCA_038089715.1. Taxonomy (NCBI): domain Eukaryota; kingdom Fungi; phylum Basidiomycota; class Agaricomycetes; order Boletales; family Boletaceae; genus Veloporphyrellus; species Veloporphyrellus conicus. Next base: position 54,156 of record JBBPLJ010000017.1, read on the forward strand.
GTCTTGGATTCTTCGTATTTATCCGCATACATATCTCCATATCCTGGCGTACAGGTAACGCACGCATGCGCCATGACATCGATACCGAATTTGGTGAACTCGTGTGAGTTCCGTTGCCACCATTGTTCCATCGGCGTCTCAGACTCCAGGTTTGTGATGACGAGTGCAACAGGGACTAGGCGACAGCAGAAGAATTCGTAGAACAGCCTGTAGTTGTGTTGGGTGGTTGCGGTGATCCTGCCACCGCGAACGCAGAACATGAGGAGGTGAGCTCCACCAGCGTTATTCAAGGCGTTTATCAACCAGTGAGCTTTTTCGATCGCGGCGAGATAATGCTCAGCCCCTAGTTGTGGCTCGTTTAAGCCGACGGTATCGTAGATACAGAGATGATATCCCCCGACATCGGTTTCGTAGAGGGTGGAATCCAGGGTGCACCCGTTGGTACCATAAGACGTCGGAGCGACCCGTTGGCCCATGATGAGGTTAACGAGCGAGCTTTTGCCTGAACCGGTTTCTCCGAATATGACGATATTTTGAGCGACATTGCGTGAGGACATGGATTTCTATGCAAACGTTCGTCAGTTCGCAAAAATCCTGTGCAAAATTCCAAGCTTGCAAATACCATGTTTCTGCTTGCGAGAAGAATAACGGGAAAGAGCGGTATGGAAAACTATGGAAGCCGTCTTAGTGCTGAGCGCTGGGCAATCATCTTGGGAAACTTGGCAAGACAAATTACCTTTGCTGCCCGATGACCTGCCGACCGACGTGAGTACTCCTCGTGTATGATTTTAGACTGAACCAGTCAAGGGATTAGTCTTGTGGGTGCGGTGCTGTATTCATTTTCCGAGGTGTGGTAGAGGGGAATGTTCGGATCAGGTCAAACTTGGAGTAAACACGCACATGCTTCTCGGCATAGTCATTTGGATCTTAGCCATGCGTTAGCCTGCCCGGGTGTAAAACGGGCCAACGACGATATCACCTCGTTGGACTGTACTCACGCTTGCGTGCAGATCCCAGGCCAAAGACGACTTTGCTACAGCTAGATGGCCGTGAACATGAATCGGCTTGGCGAACAGAGTCTTCCCGCACCGAAAAACGAGGTAAGTGGTTGTATGCAGTATAGCCACCCTCGCTTTTATTTACCAACGTCCAAGTACGCTGCCGTTCAACCGCATGAACAACCCAGTAGTTCAGAATCACGGGGACCACAGGTTGTAGACGTTGGCACTTTATCAGTTACGAGCTGTTGACAGTTCATAGGACGTTCGACCGAGCCTTAACAAATTGATCATCCCGGAGCCTTCTGTTTATACCCCCGAACTCCCGAGTTCGTGTGCGCAGAGTGCCTGCGAGACGGTCTCCTTCCCATACTCTGCTGTCATGCCAGACCAAAATGTAAGTGTACACGTCGTAACGGTTGCTTTACTGACTTATGATTAACAAAGGGCGGACTGCTTCGAGCTCGAAATGTTGTTGTGTTTGGCGAAAGCGGCGTTGGAAAGTCGTCCGTCATCAACATGATCGCGGGGGAAGATATCACTCGGACTTCAAATGGCGCTGCAGGGTGCACATTTCAGTATCAATGCCACCCTGTCTTCCTTGACGATCTCAACGTGAATCTCTGGGATACCGTCGGGTTGGACGAAGGCACTGAAGGGACCGTACCGGCCAAACTTGCAGAAAACAGTCTCAAGGCTTTCCTCCGCCAGATAACTCAGTGGAACGGCATCGATCTGCTTCTGTACTGCGTCCGTGGTACTAGGGTCAGGCAAGCACTACTCAGGAATTACGATCTCTTCTACGCCGCAGTATGTCGCAAGAAAGTCCCTGTGGCTTTGGTTATCACCGGTCTAGAGAACTATGAAGGAGATATGGAGGAGTGGTGGATCGAACACGAGAAAGATTTGATCAAACATGGCATGCGATTCGATGCGCATGCATGCGTCACCACGATACGTAGCGACCACCCTGCCATTCAAAGCCGGCTGAAGCTGTCTCGAGACGTACTTCGCGACCTCGTGCGAACAAAATTCGACACTTTATCCTGGAGAGCGGACGAAGAGACATTGATTTCCACCTCCTTGCCTGACGTCCGTGCTTTACTCCATGCATCGGTGAAAAGGGTGACACCTTTTATCATGGTCTGTGATACCACAGAGCGCGTTCACCAAAACCATCTCTTCCCAGCCGCGGCAGGATCTCGAGAGACCTTGATCAGTGGTCGAAAATATCAGTTTCTTTATGTCGATGCTCGGCAGTTGCTTCTTGGACTTCCAAAGCTTGCCGCGGAGACGACGCAGCGCCCGGATCTCCTCATCTTTTACGCTGATGCGGATTCTGAGCCAGATCGGATATGGACAGCCCTTGAAGAGTTCCATTTATCGTTTTGGGGCGAGACGTGCCCGATGATAATCGTTTTCAGAGGACTCGATAGCCATGAGGCTGCGACTAAGATGTGGAGGTTTTTGTCGTCTTCACGCGGTGGAAAAATAATCGCTTATCCGACCTACTATCCTGATCCTGATAACGCAAGAGAGGTGGTAGAGAGAGCGGAGAAGGCTTTGACTGCGCTCATCGAGGAAAAATGTTTGGTAAAATTCGAGGAAAAGTTGTCGAAGTTCCAAAAGTTCTGCAGGCATAGCAAGCATTTCTTTACTGGACGTATCTAGTATTATCTGGGACTCTTCGTAGAAATGGGTACATCAACAGAGACGGTCTCTTGGATAGTCTTACTGTTAACTCGGGTCTAAATAAATGAGTCTGCCTTCAAGCCATGATATATGATATTCTCCGCAGTCGCAATCGTCGTTGCTTTCCGTAAACGTCTGTCGTGGAATCAAGAGGCATTTGGATTCTCGAGGAACAAACATAAGTACTACCGACAGATCAACAAAGACACCTTGGACCAATTGAGATATTTTAAATCGTGCGAAGACAGAAGTCACTGCGTATCTAGCTCCACATCGGACACCCAAAAAACGGTCTCGCGCGGACCACCCCACACCCTGCTTACGCGGGACGGCAATTCCCCAAGGATTCTCTTTTATCAACGCGATGTACTCATATATACAAGCTAGGCCCATTTGTACCTGTCTACCAAGGGGCGCTGCCCCAAAGGACAATACACGAGGTCGCAGAAAAAAAAAGAAATCTTAAATCGTAAGATACTCCATCTTGACGCACTCCCGATGGTCCCTGTTACAAAATGCTCGTGGGGAAAATGTCACTCATGGGATCTATGCTTGCATACACTTGAAGATGACGGAGTTTGGGCAGGAAGTAATTGATTACCTTCAAATTCTGGCGCTGATTTGCCTTGAATCGTCTGAAACCGCACGGACATCAGGCCTTGTGCAAAACGAAAGCCATATAATATCTGTGGCATCACTGGCATATCAGGGCCCGACAGAGTTAATGGTTAGTCAATAATGGTACTACGATGACATCTCAGAGCTGAAAACCACAGAGACGTTTACGGGATGCATCGTAGTTTTTGGCTACAAGCAAATGGGGGGCAAATCCGTATCAAATACCTTGTTAGTGATCATAAATGTAGCATACTTTGCATTCTTTCTGGCAGTGCGTCCGAGTCCCCCTTACTTCATGAGTAGCCATACGCATGCGTATCCGCAATACACAGTCAAAGATGCCCTGTCGTGCCATCCCATGATTAGTTGCCGCCTGGTCGTTTAGGCCAGCTCTTTTCAAGAGGACTTGTACTAGGAAGAAAAAGGTGGCGCCTTCATGGGGAGTGGTTCAAGGGAAGATCACACAAGCAACGAACAATGTGGTGCACACTCAAGCTGACGTCACGGGGTAATTATTGGAGTGCGTTAATAGAGATCTAGATTCAGTACTCAAGCCGCTTAGAAAGTGCATTATCAACTATTTTACAATGATTTGAGAGGTCCAACAATAAATCACATACATGCTAGAGACTAGAGTAGAGAAAAGAGTCAGGTCTAAGTTCCTTGCTCGAAGCTTTGGATGACAAATAATTAAAACTTGCCAGGTGAGCGACAATATTTTAGAAGTGTCAAAGGACTCGCTGGTAGCAGTGAGGATGGTGTATGGTGTACATGGTATTATAGTACTAGTGACGGCAGTCTTGAGGGCTTCCGAGCTCATGGTAAAAATTGAAATCCATACATACAGTACAGTACACAGCGTTTGTGAGAATGTAGTCGAGACTCGGATTCATGTGCGACTCATAAACTGCCTCAGGCCCCTATCAAGAGGGCACCGGTGACACAACCTTACTAGACTTTACTTGCCCTATTATGTCCGCGTCCGGAGGCGCTCTTCTCCGTAGCCTTACTGTAAACCAAGCCCGAGGAGAGAGTAGAAGGGGCTGGACTGCTGTGATAGTTCGCCAGATTATTGTTCTTTGACGCCTTCTCTGCAGCCGGACTCTCTGTCGGAAAGGCACCCGGGAGTCTGTCTTCTCCGAGTCCTTCCCTATTCCCTGCTTGCCCGATCCCTCCGTTCGCAGAAGGTTGAGGCTGGGAACTGCCATGATAGCTAGATGAATTGTATTTCGACGCCCTCGCTGCAGCTCCACTCTCTTCCATCTGGGTGGCTGTCACCACGGGGTTAGGTCCACGTCCGTCTTCCCATCTCCCTGCCTGCTTGGTCCCTCCACCAGTAGAAGGAGGGGGCTGGGCATCGCTGTATAGGCTCGACAAATCATCCTGTTTCGGCAAGGTTTTCGTGACCCTGTTATCCTCCTTCGGAGTGACCCGGGAAACCACAGCTTGGCCGGACCCGCCTTGACCTTCGCTGTTACCTGCCTGCTCGACGCCCTTAGGGAACTGATTCTGGACTTTACCCTGATGACTTGATAGGTAATCGTGCTTTGGCGCGGTCTTTACAACCCCACTCTCCTTCGCATCGGCGCCTTTACTAGGGAACGATGGTAGGTTGGACCCGCCTTTGCCTTCTCCGTTTCCTGTATGTTCGGTTGCCGTACTGGGGAAAGGCACGGACTGATCACTGTTGGGATGATTCGACGAGTTTTCCTGGCTCCGCACCTCCTTCATGGTCCGACTCTCCTTCGGGGTGGCTCCCGCTACCACACCCTCGCCGTTCCCTCCCTGCTCGCTCCCCCCATTGACGGAAGGCTGAAGCTGAATACCGCCCTGATAGCGCGACGAAGTACCGTGTCCCAGCACGTTCTCCATAGACGCACTCTCCTGCCTCAGAGCAGGCCTCATGGCCACGCTAGACTGGGGTTTGCCTTCCCTGTTCACAGCCTGCTCGGTTCCCTGACTGGCGAAACGCTGAGGAGAGGAAGGATCTTGATGGTCCAGCAAAGTATTGTGTCCCGGCGCATTTTCTACCCTCTGGGCAGGCCTCACCTCCAAGTTAGGCTCGCGTTCGCCTTTCCTGTTTGCCACCTGCGCAGTTCCTCGATCGATGGAACGCCGAGGCGGGGAAGTGTCTTGATGGTCCAGCAAAGTATCATGTTCCGGCACATTCTCCACCCTCTGGACAGGCCTCATCTCCAAGGTAGGCCTGCGCTCGCTTCTCCTATCCGCCACCTGCCTAGTCCCCCAATTGGCGGAATGCTGAGACGAGGAAGCGTCTTGATGGTCCAGCGAAGTACTATGTTCAGGCGGATTCTCCAATGCCACATGCTCCACCCTCTGGACGGGCCCTATCTCCAAGCTAGGCCTGGGTTCGCCTACCCTGCTCCCTGGCTGCTCGGTGCTCCTACTAATGGAACGCTGAGGCGGGATAGTGTCCTGAAGGTTCGGTAAAGTGTCGTGTATTGGTGTATTCTCCGCTGCCACATTTTCTTCCGTCTGGGCAGGCCGCACCTCCAAGTTAGGTGTGTGTTTGCCTCCCCCGTTCTCTGGCTGCTCGATGGCGGGAGGCTGAGGGGGGACAGTGCCCTGAGGGCCTGGCGAAGTATCGTACTGTGGCGCGTCCCCCGCAACCACACTCTCCTCCAAGTTGGCGCGTTCGCCGTCATTCTCCTCTGCAGGTTCGGTCTCGTTTTCGTTCGGCTCCGTATCACTTTTCTCCATCATGTCCACGATCTTCTCTGCAACATCCTGGGCTAGGTTACAACGTTGCGTCAATGTCCTCAGAAGTTTCTTCCTGCCTGGATCCGAACGCTTCTTGATGAAACCCATCATCCTCTTCGCAAACCTGGCAAACAAAGAATGTGGTTCCGGTAAAGCCGCCGCGCTCTTGAGAGCACAGCTTTTGATTAGGTCGCGTATCTTCTCTTGAGACTTGGCGAACTTGTCAAGCTCGTCAGGAGTGCCATCGTGTACTGCGGTAATGCAAGCATGGCCTTTGCTCTTGATGCCGTAGTGCTCTATATGGTTCACGTTTCTCTTCCACCAGTTCTCCATGTCTACCTCCCTCTCGAGGCCCGTGAAAACAAGCGCTATGGGTACCTTTCTGTCGCAGAGACACTCATAGAACATCCGGTAGTTGCTCTGTGCAGTCGCCGTTATTCTGCCCCCGCGCATGCAAAACAACAAGAGGTGAATGCCGCCAGCAGCTTCCAAACTTGTGATGAGCTCGAATGCCTTTTCGATCGCTTTTAAGTAGCCGTTGACCCCCATTTCGGGTTCCTCGAGACCGATTGTATCGAAGATAGTAAAATTCATGGCATCGAAGGAGATACTATAGGGAGTAGATTCCATCGTGCAGCCATTGACGTCCGATGAGACTCTGGCAATATTTTTTCGGGCGATGAGGTTGATAACGGAACTTTTCCCGACACCAGTTTCGCCAAAGAGAATAACATTGACGGTGCTAGACTGCGTTGTGGATGACGGATCCCCGGAAGATGATGCATGTCCTGTGTAAAGCGCTCATGAGTTCTAGTCGATAACGAGTTTTCGCTGGAACATTACCAGCCCCATGGTTGGGTTCAGTGCCCCCAGGTGCAACCAAGCTCGTGGAGGACTGCGATTGTGGGATCTTCGTGGATCCCGACGCAAGCAAACTGGAGCGTCTAATCTAGAGCGAAAGCGACAACAGACAACGACCATCAGCGGCGGCCCTAGCGACAACTCATAAAAATGAGAACTTTACCTGTTGCCAGCCTAATTTTCGCTTTGCAAAGGACATCCTGGTTTGCGCTGAAGGACTTCAATGATGGAAGGTTGGGCGCAGGAGGTTGAAACGCAAGGCTCCCATGCATTGGTACCGTAGTTGTGCCTCGTGGGCTAAACATGCGGCTCGGTGGCCCACTGATACGGACGTCCATTAAACGCGCGACAGCCTACTGCTCATGCTCAAACTTGTCATATCAAGGGTCATTGAGCCGGCAAGGGTTCCCTCGGACTGTTGTCCATCGCCTATGACTTATACGTGGTCCCGAGCATCCTCGGACGACAAACCCTTGACTAGGATTATGTGATTCCGAATCAGCGGAGGGTTGGTAGAATTGGGCAACGGCTATCGCAACGTGTTGTTCAGGCGCCCAGCGAAGAGTCCAGTTTTGGTGAAAGTTTGCGGCCAGATGCAACGCCTCGTGGTACAAGCGAGGCCGGTAACCGGATCGACCATTCAACGTGTACTTGTCGTACCATAACAGGTTTCCTGGCGGCATTGAGGACGGGGGTTGGGGGAATATATCTTCTAGGCACTTTGCCGCAGCGCCACGCCCGAGCTGAGTCTGGATCTGTCGCGACTCCAATGACTCTTATCAGCATTTCCTTCAGCAAGGGCCCCATGCGTACGCAGCTTCTTCCCAAACGTGTCAGGACTGTGTGGAGAGGGCATGATCTTGACGCCAAAATTAACGACGCTCATTGAACGCTCAGAGGCTGCGTCCTAACAACCCCACCGTCACGGTTCAACAAACTCACGGTCCCGACACTAGTTCCTCGGATTTCCCCCTTAGCAGACACTGGCACCGGAATACTATCCCGATCCCACTCATGGTCCGTGATGCTCCGCTATTACTCTCACCCGAGTGTAACTAACTTGGATTTATGTAACGTCTCTAGGAAGAATCGGGCTCTGTGCAAAACGTGATCGTCTTTGGCGAGAGTGGTGTAGGAAAAAGTTCCCTCATCAATCTTGTCGTCGGCTCGCAGGTCGCAAGGACCTCTCCAGATGCGGACGCATGCACCACCCGCACCCAATCATACGATGTGATCATTCATGGAAAGAAGTACAGGCTATGGGACACGGCTGGTCTCAATGGAGGTTCTTTTGGACTTTTCCGAGCTGTCGTCACAGAAAGGAACTTGAAAACGTTTCTTCGACGTCACTTCAAGAAGGACGAACCGTCTCTTTTGGTGTACTGCGTTCGTGCCTCCAGGGCCACACAGGCGCTTGTCCGCCACTACCAGTCTGTACGCTCAACAATCCGCGACAGATCCGTCCCTATGGTCATCGTCGTGAACGGTCTGGAGAACGTACGTGGGGATATGGAAGATTGGTGGCGCAGGAACGCCGCCCACCTTTCAAATTATGGCATGGAATTCGTTGATCACGCATGCATCACCTCCATTGATGAGGATCCCCGAGACCTTGCACTCGCTCGTACACGTCGAGCTTGTTCACAGGACATCGTTAGGGATTTGATATCCCGGAATTGCGTTCCTCCAAATCCCCTCGGACAGTGCGAGAATGCCCCACAGTTGCCTACAGGAAGACAAGGCGATCCTCTCGGATCGAGTTGGGCTGCATGGACATATCTTGTATTTACTTTGTTGTCCCGTCAAAGGAAGTAGTAGCATTCTTGTCAAATCTACTTTGTGCGATTACGTCTGGCATGAACTAGGGCACGAAATGAGAGTGCACAAACACTACGCGAGCACTAGTAACATACATCACAGCCAGCGGTGACGGAACAGTGATCGTCTACACAAAACGTGGGATTCGTCTTCACAGGCTCCCATACACGAGCTCACCCTCAATGAATGTTGCCTGTATTCGCGTTTAAAGGGTCTGGTCAGTCGAAACTGTCATGATATCTCGCGAGAGCACGACAAAGTCTGCGCGCTTTCCGGGAGTGATCCATATCCTACCTGGTATAGTCACTCACCAACGCTTATGAAAGGAAGTACCGTCAGGAGATAACCTTTTTATGGCTGAATAGGACGTAGAGAACTGGTTCGTGTCCGCAAGGACCGCAACCAAGGGGAAGCCGGGCACCACGATCCAGAAGAGAGCGGAAGGCGTACAGACCTTCCACTCGCTCGGCCCCCTGGCAATGCAAACGCAGTCGATGGGGGTCGACAGCACCCTTGTAATATACACGAAACGGTCCTCGGCATACCGCATATCGTATACCGCTGATGCTATGGGATGAATAAGATACATAAGCTATGTTACAGGGGGGTTAGCAAGTGACGCACACATGAGTAGGTTGCACGCTTGTGATTACTGCGATGCAATAAAGTTCCTTGATCTGAGCTGAAAGCCTCATGCTGACGCACCATTTGGTCTCCTCACACGAATTATGTCTTTTTCTCTTCGTATATGAGGGTGGTCGAGACGAGGTTTCACGATGTAACGTTGACATCCCTAAGAGCATCTTCAAAGATGTCCCGGAATAGGATATCCGCGTAGTCGCCAATTGCATGGGCATTCTGCCAGTGGTAATTTGAAAGTAGACACAATAAACGTGCGCCGACAACTTGCCAGCCATCTTTTAGGAACTGGGGGACCGTTTGACGCAATAATTGCTCGTCTAAACGCATAAATCACATCTTTCCAGGATTGTCATGATAGTAGGGTTCATAAAACTTGCGTTTGACCTTGGAGAAATACCTTACAAGCATTGTGGTATGTGTTACTTGCCGCTGCACAACAAACGATATAAATGGATGTATTCTGATGCGCATTACCTTCTTACCGTCCGCGAACATTTTAGCGCTCCTGACATTCAGGCAACCGTAAACTCGAAGCTGAATAAAAATAACGATTGAGCCTTCGGCCGTCAAACCGTACTACACTCTTACCTCTAGAAGAATTCAAGTATTGCGGGTTGGAGACCAGCGCCGTGGATAGATGTGGAACCAAATGATGGTACATCACTCGCAGTTATATCACTGAAACGTCTGCGAAAATGGCCTCACAAACTGACGCGCGTTATGGAGTAATATACCTTGCAGATATGAGCTTGGGCACTGCATAAGTTGATAACGGGTCGACGAACTAGTGAGATTTCCAAGAGCATCTTACGACACCTCGTTTGGCGAAAGATCACCCGATTGGAGACCCGGATACCCACAATGCATACCCATCCTTGCTTTGGGGCAACACCGGTCTCCCGCAGGTCACGGACGACCGGATCACACATCGAAAGCATCCTTTGCGGACCGCAGGAATCAACAAATATGGCATCAAGAGCGACTAATGACACACACCGCGGTGGGCCATTCTTCCACAGATCAGGAAGTGTGACGCCATCCCCAACCCTCCATGTATTGCGGCAGGCGTCCAGATGTTGCCCAGCAGTCTTTCACAAGCGCGTTCGTTCCTATGAAGAAGAACTAGCCAGCCATTCCCTTGTGCGACATGAAAAAGATGCATAACAAGATATGTGACATTCACCGTAACTACGAGTGAGCCCAAAAACAATTCAGCGTTGTTTGCTTCATTTTCTGCGACCGCTTGCAATGCATCTCCCCACGAAACTTGCGAAGGTGACCGATCAACTCCAGAGCGGCATGTGAATCACTCTGAGAGACGCAGGCTGTCTCAAGCTTCTTGCAAAGCTGGATAATCTCGGAGCGTGAGATTACCTGGGGTTGTGCGTCTTCAAGACCTTCCCTGTTCGAGTTAATTTCGATTATATCACTCTGTTCAACTGCCATTGTGGAATTTGCAGCGAGATCGAATGTGATGCAGGACCTGTCTTTTTCTTTGCCACTCGCCTGCTTTGTCGCTTGAAATCCCGAATCAGGGGGGGGGCGCTACAGACCATCTAGCACTCAGAATTCATATCAGCATACAATGATAAGATTACGCACTTGAATGCAAAGAGACCTGGGTCACCAAAATCAAAATGATCTTTGGGTGGAGATAGATTTTGGAAGTATGCCCGCTCCGCTGCAACCCCTATATCCACCGACTCGGATCCTCCCTCGTCATGTCTTCGATACTCCTTTATCTTGTACGTTCTGCAGAAGGATGCAATCCACCCATCACCTGCAAGCCTGCGCTCCTCTGGGACTCCGAACTCCTGTTCAAATTGCTTTCGCTTTTCACGGAGCATGGGCCAACTGACTGTCTCCCCCTTCTCCTCCATGGACCTCACCCACAAGACCAGTGCGTTCTCCACTTCTGGACTAGTCACAACCCGAGGACGCTTTCCGGAGAGTGCATTTGGATGCGAGTTGACGCGTTGCTCTAATTCAGCGCGATCCTTCAATTTCCGCGAGAGCGTTGACTGCGTGAATACCAAGGGTCCCTCCTGTAACGTCTTGAAGTGCTCGACGACGCGTTCTTGGGGCGTGTGTGGATGGGAGTCAATGAATGCGAATACGGTAAGCCAATCGCGCAGTGTAAGGTTCTCGCGACATTTGTTACGTGAGGTAGATTTTGCCGGCGTCGCAGGAGCATTGGGCTGAGACTTTGCTTCTGCATTCCGAGCGTACGGTGCAGGTTTTGGCCGCGGTTTGCGTGCCTGTAGTTCAGCGGGCATGATTGGGATCGTAGCACCTGGATTCCATTCTTAACTATCATGCTAGTACCCTTGGAAAATTTCCAGTGCGGCAGGGACAAATAGAGCCACCGGCACACTGTTCGGCTCGCTGCACTAGCGTAAATGGGGTGCTGATGCTCCGTATGATGGCATCCATGATTCTGACAACTGTGGTGCAGTCAAAGGTCCATGTATTACGAGATTCGTGCATTATGCACAAGTGTGGCCATTGTAGCACGCAAATATTTGGCTTAGCATTATGCAGCAGTGTCTTCAATCTATGACAAACTTCTACGCACAAGGGCAAGGATCTGCGGATCTGTGTGGCTCGTATCATAAGAGTGTTATCAATATCCATGATCAGGTTTGGTCAGCCATTTCAAAGGCGATAAGCACTCACATTGCTGTAACCTGCCAGGCGTGGAGAATGCCCGGTTTGACTATCTAATCGGATCTTCGGGCTTGAGGCGTTGATATATGAGCGTCAAAAACCCGCAACCAAGCGCATAATTGAAAACAGCACCCATAGCTTCACTCAGTGCCTGCACTGTGAGATCGCGCACGATCTGGTCGAGGCTTGTGTACGCCCGTCGTTATCGTTAATCTGGCTAAAAGATAACCAACTGCCTGGCACTATCCCATCCCAAAAAATTTGTCGATCAGTCGAATTCCGTGAATCATGGAGACGCAAACGGCCAATGCTAGTGCCAATGCTAATGAGGTCCGAGCCAAACTCACGCAATGCTCCCTTGTCATACATTGACACGTCGCTAATACGCTCCTCCTCTCACAGATCCGCAACGTCGTCTTCATCGGGGAGACTGGCTCTGGGAAGAGCTCCGTGATCAACCTTATCGCTGGGGGACCTGAGCCTACTGAGGGCGTCGTCCTTGGGCCCACCCACGTATCATCCGATGCGACGCCATGCACAGTCGAGTTTGCCTCGTACGACGTCTCAATCGAAGGGAGGCTGTGCAGGCTGTGGGACACGCCCGGCTTGAACCAGCCATCGCGCTTCAGGAACCTCTTCAGGCGATCCACCTCGACGAGGGCACGAGCGTCGCTCGAGCGGTTTCTCCAAGAACGACAGCGTCGTAGGGAACTTGATCTCCTCGTGTTCTGCGTCCGAGGAGGGGGCAGGGTCCACGCGGGCACATTAACAGCTTACAATCGCTTCTGCCGACCGACCCTTCAGAAAACGGTGATCCCAGTGGTGTTCGCCATCACGCACCTCGAGAAACAACAGCCGACTATGGATGCATGGTGGCAACACAACCAGAAGGAATTCGACAGGATGGGGTTGGCATGTAACGGCTATGCTTGCATCACATGCTTGTCTCCCCACCATCGCAGGTGGGCCTCGCACGAGGAGATTTGTAACTTGATTTTAGAACAGTGTCAGTCACGACCCCAATCCACACCAGTATCAGACATGGAGTATCTGGATGACCCCCAAAGATGTGTAGTATGCTGATGATACGAACGATAGACGTGTAGATTGTTCAAGTTCCTCGCATTGCACACATAACGTAATGGACACTATTAATCTTCGTATTTCAGTTTAACCCACTCGAGGTGGAATCTATAGTTTACAAAGCGTTAAAAAAGTCGACTTCAACACGCTCTAAACTCCCCAATAGCTTACAAACTGAACTAATCCAGCTTCGGGCCTGCGAGTCTGACGTTTTCTTGAACATCACTCTCGTACAACTTGAACGCCCTGTGGAACATGCTTCCGAGTTTACGAACTTCCCTCTCAAAGGCTTCCTTGTCGGCCCAAGCGAGACGGGGATTGAGTAACTCGCGAGGAACACCTTCGATGTGGGTAGGGATCTGGAGCCCGAAGACATCAAAGGTCTCGTACTCGGCCGCGAGAAGTTCGCCGGAGTGGACAGCGTCAACAATGCGGCGAGTATACTTCAAGGGGCAACGCTTGCCGGTGCCGAACTTGCCGCCGGCCCAGCCAGTATTGATCAACCAGCAGGGCACATTATGCTTGGACATTCGGCTCGACAGCATGTCGGCGTAGCGGCTCGGCTATCCGTGGAGTCAGAATCAATCTACAAAGTGCAGATGTGACGACGTACGTGGAGGACGATAAAGGGTGCGCTATAACAAGTAGAGAATGTCGGGATGGGCTCAAGCACACCGTCTTCAGTACCCGGAGTCTTCCTATTTACCCCTGGATCAACAACCATGGCACAACCACCATCACCAGTAGACTTACGAGGTGTACCCAGCAAGGAAATGGTAGCTTGCTTGCTCGGGAGACAGCTTGCTCACAGGCGGGAGGACACCAAACGCGTCGCAGGTCAGCATGATGATGTTACTGGGCTGCCTGTCGACCATGCACGGGATCGCGGCGTTGGGAATGTATTCGATCGGATACGCACAGCGGGTGTTCTCCGTGATGCTGATGTCATCGTAGTCCGGAACGCGGGAAGCGGGACTATAAACAACATTCTCGAGAATTGATCCGTAGCGGATGGCATTGTAGATCTCGGGTTCCTTCTCTTTCGAGAGGTTGATGCATTTGGCATAGCAACCGCCTTCGATATTGAAGACGCCGCTGTCGGACCAGACATGCTCGTCATCACCAATAAGCAACCGATGGGGATCGGCGGAAAGGGTGGTCTTGCCGGTGCCGCTGAGACCGAAGAAGAGTGTAACATCACCCTTATCCATTCCCACGTTTGCAGACGAGTGGAGGGACAACTGGCCAAACTTGACTGGCTGAAGATAGTGCATCACGGAGAAGACACCCTTCTTCATCTCGCCAGCATATTCAGTGCCAAGAATAACCATTTCCATGCGCTTGAAGTTGATCTCCACGGAGGTGGTCGAGGACATGCCCTTTGTGAAACGATTCGCAGGGAACTGTCCGGCATTGTAGATGATGAAATCTGGCTCGCCGAAGTCGGCCAGTTCTTGCTCCGTGGGACGAATCAACATGTTGTTCTGTAACCATATACGTCAGAGGTCGGACACGAAATCCGAAATTACGGCAGGACGGACCATGAACAGGGCATGGTAGGCACGAGCGCAGATGACCCGAACCTTGATGCGGTACTTGGGATCCCACTGGAAAAGTAGATGAGAGTAAACACGGGATCGAGTGGAAAGAACTCACCCCCGCGAAGCCGTCAAAGACGTAGACATTGTCACGAGTGTTGAGGTAATCGATGGCACGCTCACGGTTGATTTCAAACGTGTCTAAAAGGAAGAGACATGATCAAACAGGACTCGAAACTGGGAGGACAACTCACGCTCGTCCATTTTGATGTTGACGGAACCCCACCAGACATCATCTTTGGAGGTGTCCTCGTAGACGATGCGCTTGTCCTTGGGGCTGCGACCGGTCTTCTTGCCGGAGAAGTTGATCAAGGCACCGGAGGAGGAGATGATGGCGCCTTCGTTACGGATAGCATCTTCGTAGAGCTGTGCGACGGGGGCGTTGCGCTTCAGCTGGATACGGTCCATATCGAAACCAGCCTGCGAGAAATACTCGAGGTCGCGGCCGATGACTGGGCGCTGGGGGTGAGATCACACGACCAGAAAAAGCAGAGTGGGGCGCTCACGTTTGTTGGAGAGCTCGTTGTCATAGGACTGTGCGTAGTTGCGGTGAAGGATGTGGGGGGTAACGTAGGGTGTCTGGTGAGAGAGAACCATTTTGCGGGGAAGAATGGGTTGGATGAGAGTCAGAGGGGGATATTTATGCGGAGATGATCCGCGCGGCTCGGGTAATACGGGCCCTTGCGGGAAGAAAACTCACTCGGTGGATGAAGCGAGGACGGTGGAGGAGCAGCGAATCACTGCGGTGTTTTATACTACTCGTCAGCCACTGCCTTTGCAGGGCCATTCCATAATCTCCCGATGCCTGCGCGAGTCTTTCCGCCGGTGTCTCAATGTGCCCTAATGATTCAACCCACTTGGTTCTAGGTTTTTTTACCTCTCCCAAATCAGCCTTGTACCTGCCCAGTGACCCTCCGGTTTGCTCCGAGCTCCGGGCCTGCACCAGCTGTCGAAAATATCACAGGTATGATCAATGTATCGAGTTGCGCTAAAGGGAGATGGAGCGGAATGGAGACTGGTGTCAATGGTCTCGGGTGTTATTTTTGACCCTACAACGAGCCACGCGGTCATCGTCGTGTTCGCGCACGGAAAGGGGCGGCCCACATCCGGTACCAATCAAGATATCTATCTCAAACACTACCATAGTTGATACCGTACTTGAAAAATATGGAACAGTTCATACTTTGATTTATGTATAGTGTCCAATGGCAATGGAAGAGCAACGGGTTACGTCATTTATAGCAGCCGTTGCAAATTGCGTGCAACATTTCACTCATGTGTCGAGTCTCCAGAACCGCCAGCACTCGTAGAAGACGATGTACTCGATCGTGATGGCGAGCCAGGCACATTGCTGCTGCTTAGAGGGCAGTGTCGCTGTCGAAACAATTCAGGGAACCAGGTACTCCTTCCCGCCAAGTCCGTAAATCTCTCGTAAGTAAATGAATGTGAAACATACGTGACATTGTCGGGTTTCAACGTCCAAATCATGTATCCAACCCAAGAATCCAGGTGCCACCGTGGGTGAGGATCGCTGTTTACCATTCACCATCAACTCACAGAATGACGTAGCCACCGAACACCTGGTCAAAGTGCGCCATTGATAAGACTCATCCGCTGGAGCATATATTAGCGACGAGATCCGCTCCCAGGAATTATAGATTTGATCCCGGCGTTGATCAGTACTAATCAGTGCCCCAGCTGATCAGTGCATTCTCACGTCGAAGCTCAGCCGGACCCCGTTCGTCGCCAGGGCAGCCAGAGTGATCCGAGAGGGTGACATATAAATGAGTAATGATAGGCCGACACATTCATTCCTTGAGGGAAGTCTCGGTGCGTAGACGGTAGGTTTGCATGCATTATAGTTGCTCACTATACGGGTCTATACCCGTCAAGCTTGTCTGAAACGCCACTTTGTCGAGAGCGGAATTCAGCGAACCATCCGTAACAGCTGGCTCAGCTTTGTTCGGCAAGACAGGGAGACGAGTCGAGGCCTGCATTCGGCGTGAAAAGATACAACTTGGATGTTATTTGTACCTGCCATCATCGATGTGTGCGACGCACCTACAAAGACTCGGATCGTGCTAGCCCTGGAGTGAACCGCTGTCTGACTCACCGAGGGTGAGTTTGAAGCGCTCGGTTTGAGGTTACTTAAATATATTTTTCTGGGCCAAAAATAGAATTGCAACTCGGAGCACAATCACATGCTATCAGTGACCACTGTCATTTGATTCTCAGCCTAGCTCTCGAGCAATCTCGCCTTCATCGTAGCGAGTCCAGGTATGAGCAAATGTCTCAGAAAAAATCGTATATTACCAAAATTCCGGAATCGGTTGCCAAGTGCACTGAGTCCCGTCGACGTGCAAACCTCCTACGCCGGTTCCACTATAACACTAATAAACCAAGCGACAAACCTGGCACATATGCCCGTTAACCAAATGTCCG
>JBBPLJ010000017.1:75251-88465 GCA_038089715.1 Veloporphyrellus conicus
TTACTCACCATCGCATCACACGACAGACTACATGGACCTACAACCAGGTTTGTTTGTCTGGCTTTGAATCGCACACTTGTCTGACTGCCTCTTTCCGACCACATGAACCAAACAGGCCGTCATCGCATCTGGGCTGGGTGCACTCTACGCTGCCAATGGTTCGAAAACACCGGAATTCTTACAGCAAGCGCAAGTCAGCTTGGACGCGACAATACAGTTACTCACCGCTGGTGGTGTTCTCAAAGAATCGTGTGACGATGCTCAATCGGGTGGCTCCGTCTGTGACAAGGACCAGGTACGAACGTTCTTTCTCGTCCCGCCCATACCGCTATTATCCAGCGCTCACGCGCCCTCTCCTCGGCAGCAAATATTCAAGGTAAGGCATCATCTGATACTTCGTCCCCGCATCCCCTTTTCCTCCTTTCGTGAACTCGGACGGCGCTCAACGACCTTCATACAAACAGGGCATATGGATGAAACACGTCCAATACTTTTTGGATTGGGCCAACGACGCGTCGGTCACGGCTAAATACAGCGGTTTCCTGTGGTCACAGTACGCGGCGGTGCAGCACAACGCGTTGAACGCGACACAGGACGTGGGCTCGGTGTGGTATGCTCCAGACCAGGGTGGGTCTCTGTGGGGCCCGCAGGCGTCCGCGAGCGGTCTCGAGGCAGCGATTTCTGCTGCCAAGGTACGTCATGTTCGGTCTCGCCTTTCGGAAGCATGATGGTACTCACGCAGGATCCGTCTAGTATGCATCTTGCCAGCCTCTCTAGCTTTATACCCTCATTCTTTGACGCATCAGAGGCATAAGTAGTAGTCGTTCATTTGAGATTGGAAAAGCAATCGTTTACACAAAAGAGCGAGCGTAAGAAAACAGAAACAGAGAAAACAAAGGTAGGTAAGATATCATACATAAATATTCCACGTTTCCAAAAAAAAGAAAAAGTACACTATTTTCTGTCTCCCGCAACGATGAAGGATTATGAGTCGATTAGAAAAAAAGAAAGGAAAGTGTATGTTCAGTACCATAACCGTCACTGCCACTGACCGCCCTCGGCCGTCTCTCTGCGATGGAGACGCGACGAACTCGGACCTGATACGGACGACGGCTGCTCGTCCGGCACCTCCAGGATCGTGTCTTCCTCGCCACCCCGTTCCTTGCGTCGCACCGTCCTCGAACGCGCGAGATCCTCATCCACCGGCGCGGTGCCCCCAAGCGCCCTCTCCAGCACCTTCTCCCCCCTCTTCTTCAGTCGGAGAGCCATCCCAGATTGGAGCGAGTCGATATAAGACTCGTACTTGACGATCTCCGTCAACAAGTACGACGACTTTTTCTCCCAGTTGCTATGCGCCCTGATAAAATTAGCCGAACGTGGTTCATACTGCCACGTGCGTCAGCGCAACAAACAAACTCAAGAGTAAGAAGGATGACTCACCAAAGCAGCCATCGGCTCGCGCAGCTCATTATGGTGCTGGAGATCCTTCTTCAACATACCTACATATTTTTGAAGCGCCTCTAACTGCGTCTCCTCGTCATGTATACTCGATATCATCGGCGCTATCGGCGGTTTCCAATCACTGATCGTCGTCCTGTCTTTCCACGGTGAGTGTGGCACCCGCACAGTCGTCACCCCGTCCCGCCAGCCAAACTTGCTCCGACTGCTCCGACCACTCCGAATGCTCAGCGTATCGGTGCGGTCAAATTCGCGGGACAGGTCATTGTCCGAGACGGATCGGGAGTGCACATCCGAGATGCGATTCCAGCCATACTCCATGTTGGAGACGCCGCCCACGAGTGGTTCTTTGCTCGTGCGAGCGGCCCAGTAATTGCACGTCGAGACCCATTCGTTGACGAGCTCTTCTGTGCCTGCTTGAAAGAAATAGACACCACCGTTAGCGAGCGTCAACACCATGCAATGGGGCCGTTGTCTGTTGTAACCCGGAGGTGGCAGCGCATGCGCCAAGGAATGCGACAGGTGGACAGTGCCAACCGGAGTTGCATTTTCCTGTGAACTGGTGATGAGTTGTGATCGCGCAGGAGCACAGCGACTTACAAGCCAGTTACCACCACCAACGATACCAGACCCACCCCCTCCATGCTCTCCAAAAGTAAACATGTTCAACTCGCCGCGTTGAATGACGACAAAAACGTCGAGCCAATTCTTGGACTTGGCTCGCTTCCCAGCGGATTCCCAGTACTGCTTACGACAGAGCATACCCTCTTTCGCCCATGGTGCACCCAGCAACGCGAGTTCTTCATCCGTGATACTAATATTGGTCGAATTGGACTCCTGACTGTGGAAGCTCCGATCTTCGTCTTCCTGAGTTTCCCGTATGATCGTATGGGACAAGTTGGACGCAAACCCGAGGGCAGGCGTGAGGAACGCGGCCATGGAACTGTGCATTCCCTACAACGAGGGTCAGCAAAGGGATCAAAGGAGGGTTCGGACGTGGCTTACTTCGTGCGTCGACGTCGCAAAGCTAGGCGATGGACTGGCACGTCCGTCGATACTGCTGTTACTACTATACGGACTGTACGGTGCACCAAGGATAGACTGAATTCCACGAATACTACCCCGTTTCAATGTCATCAGTCGATCGGGTGGCCCTCGCAAGCTTCGGCTGCGCGCCATGGTATGATGAGCTGCACCAAGCCTCGATAAGTATACCAACAAACGAGTCAAGAGAAGCATACCAATCGGTTGCAGAATCTGTTGGCTCTTGATAGCCCCATACATCTCCTACACCCACCAAACCGGTCAAATCAATCTAGAGAACAGGGCAAAACGCACCTTGAGCAACCCCTCCATCTCCACCTCCCAATTACGGTCAAACACGACCTGCAGAGGCCCGATACCGAGCGACTTGGATTCCCCGCCAGGTGAATGCTGGAATGAGGTGGTGCTACTGTTCATCGACGGCTGCGCCGCAGACAAGACAGTAGACGACGGCGCTCCCGAAGATACGAACGTATCTCTGGAGATGCTATTCCAACTCGCAATGCTAGCACTCCGTTTTGATCGCGCGACAGATTGAGTCTCGGTCCCTTCCGAGTTGGTCCCGCGACTGCTGCTGTTATCATCGACGTCTAGATCCGTCGTTGACGCGTACCGAGCAGGATGAAGCTGCATCTGGATGGCAGACATGGTATTCCGCACGAACTGGTTCCGGGACATGCGAGTGGTGATGTCGGCGACATGGAGATCCGTGTTCAACAGGAGGAGAGAATAGGTGACCGCATGAACGACACCTACGTGGTGCGATGCATGAGGGATCGAACGAGAGATAAAAGACAGCGTTTACGCACTTGCACTCCCATATAGGCGGATAGGGTTACAATCCCAGAAGCGTCTGCTAAACTCTTCGAGGATACGATCGACTTGCTGTGTTTCAGCCTTGAGATACAGCTTGGAACATAACCGTCTGTACGTGTCATGTTCCAGTGTCAGCCGTGACGGGTCCTACCCCTTCAAACATCGCACCTACCTAAACGCATTGTCCAGTCTTAGATTCCCAAAGTCGAAATAGTCCATATAATATCGAAGCGCAGTTTTATTGATCATGCCACTATTGGCAAGAGATTTCAATGCCCTATTCAAAATAGCGAAAATGCACGTACGCGCCGCCCAACCACTCGGCAATCTTGTCTTTGGCGCGGAATCCATCATCTTCCTGATAGCATCGCGCAGCCAGCTCCCTACCATGTTCTTCCAGATCTTGCACTTCCTCGCTGTCCTTGTGCGAGAGTGATGGATTGGACGCAAAACGAGTGAGCACAGGGTCACCCGTCTCGTGTGAATTGGCTGTCAACGCCGTCGCTTGTCAATAAACACCATCAGGACGCTGTCAAGAAACGAAAACACGGCGAGACACTCACAAGGACGCCCTTCGTCGTTGGTCGGAATCAGCGACGGCTCTGACGTGGACGCGGTGGAGTGATGCACGCGCAGCCTCGACGAGTCGCGGTACGACGACTGCATGTGGCTCCCGTATCCCCTTTGCCGCAGCGGATTGGGGCCATACTTGAGCTGCGTAACACGCGGTGAACCGACCCCCATCAATTGTTGCTGGTAGTGTGGGCCAGATCCAGAATGGGAACGAACAGGTGTCCGGAGGGAAGACTTTCGAGGAGGCACGATCGGGTCGGCAATCAAAGAATCCCTGGACGGCGAGCTTGGAACTGTTCCAGGCACTGACGATGGCCCCGTTGGTAGGGTAACGATTGTAGAGGCGAGCGGACCAGGAGGTATTTTAGAGAGCCTTACGTCCGACCGAGATGAAACAGGTGCCTGGCTAGAGGTGGGGATCAAAGGGGATGATGCAGCTCGACGGCCAGAGGTAGATGGATCCCGAAGATCAAGCAACGACGACCCTGTGTCGGGGTCCAGCGTCGACAGCACACCTTTGAAATCGCTTAATATGCCATGCAGCGAAGACGAGGAGTCCCAGGCTTGACCCTCCGGTGCGCCATGGTCCTTGGGAGGCAATGTCGGCGCCGGGGGGGATTCCACGCTAAATTTGAATACATCGAGGTCACTGACGCTCATACTACGGCGCTTTGCATGACCAGAGATCTTCCCATCCTTTACCAGCCGCTCGACGGGAGAAGGCGTGCGACCTTTCATCCGAGATATCGGATCTACAACAACGAGCGAGCTCACGTCAGACTCGTTGCTAGCACGATCCATCGGCCCGGCATGTATGGGCGGCAAAGGCTTTTCGCTTTGTGGAGGTGGCTGTGGGGCCATGAACATGTCTGTAATGGGCGATAGTACGGGCGTGGACTGAACGTCCCCAGGCAATGGCGGCACAGGGGGTACAAAACTATTAAACAGCGAGGGCCGTCCCGGAAGTGATGAGCTATCCGAGCGCTGCAACACAGTCAGTATGCCCGTAGACAGAGCATCGAGCGGTCGACGTACGGACACAGAACGATCGCGTGACGTCGATTGGCCAAGCATCTTGCCCAAGAACGCGCTCGTCTTGGCCTTGACGGAGTTTTTGGTCGCCTAGGAAAGGGCAACGCTGAGCAGGCACACCACCGCCAAGAAAAAAGGGCGCACCTTGTCGTCGACCCTAGACGTTGTTCTGGAACGCGGGCTAGCCATGACCCAGTCCGACCCGCTGGGACTGACAGGATCTTTGGGTGGTTTGGCGGCCCTGTGCGACGGCGCCGTAATCGACAACTTGGGTGGCACGGGCGACGCCGAGTTGGTCGACGAGCGTGGCCGCGTCGACGTAGACCGTCGAAAACTAGAGGTGGCAGGTGCGCCGGGCAGGGGCGGGGCAGGCTCGGATCGCTTTTCCTTTTCTTTTTGTGCAGCAGCGAGATTGGGCGACACGACCCCGCCTCTTTCCTTTGCCTTGCGCATGAGCGTGGCCAAGTCTGGGCTGCTGGAGGTGCCCGGGGATCGATAGATGGATCGTCGTTTGGTTTGCATATCGGAATCTTCAGCGTCATAGAAGACTTCGTTAGATGAGGAGGAAGAGTGCGGTTGAGCAGAGTAGGGAGTAGGGTTGGGTGATGGGGTAGGCGGAACGATGATGGGCGTCGGGGGCTGCTGGACGGCGCGAATGGTCCTCTCCGGAGGAGATGGCGATGCTAGCTCGCGTCTGGAACTCGGATTGTCCACCGCACCGAGGGTGTTCACGTCGAGGCTCTCCCTGATGACAACGGTCCCTCCAGTGCGAAGGGCCTGCTCAAAATCGAGTTCCGCGCGCGACAGCCGTCGGCTGGCCGTGGTTACGTCCTTGGAAGCTATAGGTTGAAGCCCCGTGGTGTATGACGGCGGCACCGGAGTACGCGGTGAAGATGTCGCATTTTTGAAAAACGATGCCAGGTTGACGACGGTATGGTCAGATGTGGATTGTCGTCGTCGTCGTCGCCGTTGCTCGTCAAACGGAGCCGGACACGTCCGACGCTTGCCAATTGCTCGGGCTCAGAAGTCTCGCTAGCAGGAATGCTAGTCTAGACGCAACCCTGCACGAATTGCCACGCAGTAATCATACAACGTCCTACTTATTCTACAGGTAGAATAAAATTAGAGGGCAGCATATCTTGCAACAGAACAGTGCGCATGCGAACAAGCCATTCAGGAAAGAAGAGAAAAAGGAGAGACAATAATCTAGATATCTACATAGCACCCCGCGTTCCAACCAAGAAAATATATGCACGCAGGTCCCAGAGCTACCCGTTGACGACAGTGCGCGAACTGTTATGTCACAATTAAAAGGTGGGTTCGTTTCCTTTACGTGTCACAGGCGAACTTGGCGGGAGCCCTGTCGATGTTCGCCGCTGCCTCTTCACCGCCGTCGTGGCAGCCGGTAATAGCCCATTGACACCCCGGTTTGCAGATGTCGTGCGAGTGGTGGAAATCCCGCTGGGGAGGGTGTTTGTGGTGGCAGAGCGAGGCCGACTAGAGGCCGCGATCTTTGGCAACCCAGCACCTGCGCTCTTGCGAGAGTTGCTGCCATTTGGCGTGCCCGATGCCCTGTTTCTGCAGGGACGGTGAATAAAAATATAACCCAAACGGTCAAACGCACCTTTTCTTGATGACATCGGTTTTGAGCGACAGTGGACGAACGACGCCATGCAGTTTCTTCACAACGGATAAGGCATCGCTCGCAGCAAAGTATTGGTTGCACTTACAAAGAAAAGGCCACAAGCATTGCCTGTCTCGCGTCTGTCAATCCAGAGCTGATCGAGGGTGGACATGGCTACTCACAAAGGGGCTGTCCTTCCGGGTCACGTCTCCAAAGCGGGGTGTTCGTCGTCTGGCAGTTTGTACATGAGGTTGGGGGTTGATCGCCATCATCACTGCTCCCCTTGGCAGTAGCGCTGCTACTACCTTCAGTAGTCAGTTCAGGGGTGCTCGTTGATGACCTGGAGACAGCAGTCGTAGTGTTGGCTGTAGACTTCTTTCTTTGCAACCCCTGAGCAACACGATTTGTCGATGATATCTTGCGACTGGATATGCGAGAATTGGAGGCGTTGTGGCCACCTTCGACAGATGGGGGAGATGAAGCACTGGACGTCACATAAGGTTCAGGAGAGGCGGCCGACGAGGGGAGACCGTTCCCCCAATCACTAGTAGGGCTGGCATGATAACTCTGCAAGACCATGTCTCCGTGCTCCGCTGGCAAGATCTGAGTTGGATCGACGTGGGTATACGGCCCTTGGCCAAGGTTTAAACTGGCGTCTAACGATGGAAACGGGAAACCGAGGAGTTGACGATAGTCGACGCCCTCGTCGGCACCATAGCCAGCAGCGCCCAGATGTTGGGCGTAGCCCTCAGCCATGGCTGCGTTGGCGGCAGCAGCAGCAGCAGATATTCCTTCGTCGACACCACGAGGAGAACCCACTGATGGCGTGTAAGTAGTTCCACTCAGCGAGTGCGGCGCAGAGTCATGAAAGCGCAAATCAGATGTCCTTGTGCTCTCGGCACTTGGCAGCATGGGTGGGAATTCATGATGTGATATTGCGCTTCCTGGTGAGGTGAAGTCGAACATCCCCTCAAACGGCGGAAAGCTGAAATGGAAAGTGGTGGACGGAAAAGAACTGTCGCCCCCATACTGATCCGCCTCTGAAGGTTTCGTTGAACGCGCATTACCTTCGACGTTTGATGGATCGGCCCGTAGTATGCTCTCCGCATGTGGTGCATCTGCGCGACGCTTCTGCCCTGCGAGGCTATCTGGCGATAATGGTTTGCCATTCACTTGGTGCCTACCACTTGGGCCGATAAATATACCTTCGCGTTCCACAGTGTGATCGAAACTCGTCTTGCGTACGTGCCTTGGAAACGCACGGGCCTTTGATGACTGGTCGTCAAGGGGGAATTTAGAAGGCCCATGGAGGCCAAAAGAAGGAAGCGAAGAAGGATGAAAGGTTTGGTTGACTGCGGGCAAGGTATGGTCAAATTGATTAACGTGGGTGTTGGTGTGAGTGGGGCTCCCGTACGGAGAAATCCCGTGGCCCGCCTTGCCTTCATATATGGCGGCTAATGTGGAGCACATGGGACCCGTAGTAGAAGATGTCGCAGAAGGACGCGATGAAGATAGGGTGGAAGCGCCCGGTATCCGTATGCTAGGCGATGATGTAAGCTCCACTGAACGCCGCACAGCTCGTTCAGGGGACTTGTCCGCGCGGCCTTGCATGCTTGGAAAGGGATGCCGAGGAGCTTCAAACTGATGGTGCGTGCTAGCATACTCGAATTGCGCGACCGAGGGCGGGGGCCGAGAGCGGGAACGACTCTGAGGACGCCAGTCCATGGAAATTCGGGATCTTGACCGGCTGATGGCCCGCCAGTCCATCGGCTCGACGCTAAAGCAGATTCGTATCACGAGAGCTAAGAGCGACGTAAAATGGTATTACGTACTCGTCATCCTCTGTGCCATCCTGGTTGGTGCCGTCGAACCCGATGACCTGCACCTTGCCCTTACCCTTTGCAAAGGGTCGACCTCTTTCCTCGTCGGCAGGCTGCATATACGAGACATCGGGCTGACTGAGCAAGGGGCTGGGGAGTATGTTCTCGGTCTTAACTGACACACTACTTTGAGGGGCGGATGCGTCCTCGTGTTCCTTCTTCTTTTTGAGTGCAAGAGACATCATACGCCAGGTGATGTTTTCCATCCTCTGTGCATGAGGCAGGTGGGCTTTCGTCCGTGCATACATCTTCCAGACCTGGGTGGCAAGGGGGTCCAGTTTGGCGAGCTTCTCGGGATCACTTTCGGAGGGTGGAAAAGGAGTGGATTGAATATCGGGAGAACCCGACGGCCTGGGTGAGGTAAACGAGCTAGGACCCGGTTCATTACACGGGGTACTGAAGAGATCGTCAGAAAAGAGGTCAGACAGAATGGCGGACTTGGAGTCCACAGACAGAGATGCAGTAGTGGAAGGAGAGACGTGGACTTGACCAGACAGGGGGGATGGATCGGGAGGGACGGTGCCATTCTGCGGTATAGACAGCTGGGTGAGGGGGGAATAAAGGGTCGGGGAGGAAGGGTGAGCAGAGGTCGGGGACATCCACAAGGAAGGGGGTATGCCAATGTTTGAGCGCTCGATAGGATGGTTGTAGGATTGGTAGGTCACCGTAGGTATTGATGGAGGGTCAGAATGGATAAACCCATCTGCCGCTCCATCGGGTCCCCGAGAACGGGTTGTATGATCGAAGGTCTGCTATGCGGGGTTAGTGGTCGGGTGTCGACAGGCCGAGGATTCATAGACGAACGCTTACGGTGATAGGCACACGCTGCGGCTTGCGGTGGTGGAGAGGGTGGTCTTGAGGCAGGGAGGAAGATAGGGGGGCATCGTGGGGGGACCTGAGGCCGTCGAGTGACACGGAGGGGTGGGGCTTTGAGAATGGCGCTCTGGGTGTGTGATTGGAAGGGAGAGGTTGTGACCATGCGGCGGGATCATGGTGGTAGTCGGGCAAGTGATCGCGGGGCGGGTTGAACCTGGGATTTGAGAGGTGATGGCGATTGTGGTCTGACGAGGCGGGAACCTGGAAGACGCCGTTGGCAGCGAGGTTTGCAAAGAGGGCGGGGGAAAGGGGGGCGGAGAATATGTTGTTCCAGTCATCGTTGGGCAGGGTGTGCATGGGGGAGTGTTGATCAGAGGGGGGATGGGAGTGGTGGGTGAGCATGTAAGGGAGAGGGGAGGATGTGGAAGAATCGGAAGAAGGAGAGAGGGCGTCGTGATCTGTGTGGGGCATTAGCGTGAGGGGAGAAAGAAGGGATCAGCTACAGACCACTGATGGAGGGAGAGACCAACATACGAAACGCAGCCTTGTCCGTTCTGGGCGGGAGTCGTGGGCAACTGGCAACACTCTGCGAAGCAAGTCTCCCTTTGGCTCAAGCAAATCTTTTTATGACAAACTGGATCTAAAACGCGATGGGGGCCAGAAATCAGCAAACGAAGGTGAGCCTGTTCTCGAAATCGCAACGCTGAAGAGGCAAGGGACGATGTTTGCAAGGCACATACAAATCGACACACGCTACCGCCGTCGCCAATTTAGCAGGACCCCGTGGGCACACATGCCATATCCGGAGTTACGACCCCCCTCGCCCTTCACACGTATTCACATGTCGACCTATGGTGGCCAGGGTCCGTCCTTCCCGAATGGGACCACCATGTTTTACATCCTCATGGTACGCTCGCAACTGAGACGTTCGCAAGCTGCTCCTTCTCTCTCCTCCTTGTAGCACGCGCTCTGCCTGCGTGAATGGATTACGTCATGCAATGCGCCCGTTGAGCATCCTCGGCCATCGTTTTATGTCCTTGCCGTCATTCTTCGGAAGCGCCTTCCATTTTCCTCCCCTTTGCACCTGTATTTCCCCCCTCCGATCATCCTCCATGCTTGAACGTGGCGTTCATTTAACTAGTGCTGCTAGTTTTTCCGTGATGAGATCTCCACAGCAGATCTCTCAGATCCATCTTCCTGTACTGCATATTTTTGGCACTCTCCTCCCTTTCGCAAGCCTTCTTCCGTTCGATGCCTCATTGTTCACCTCTTCTCCTCCGACCGTCGGACGGACCTTTGCTCTGAATAGTCCCTCGCTTCGCCGTGTCCTTGGCGCTCCCTTCAGGTGACTCGCCAATTAGTATTCAGCCCCACATGCACACCCGCATGCTCCCAACACAATTCACTCCTCCACCTCACTCTTTGCCTTCCCAGGCATTGTCAGATCAATCAGCGCTCACCTCTTGACATGGCTCTAACAGATGGCGGATGCATTATGTATGTCCTGTCAAATACCACACGTATGTATATGTGTAGAAGTCTTGCGCCGCCTCCTTTCGGACTCAACATGCGTCCAAGTGACGGCATGTGCTGAGCAATGCCAGCGACTGACCCCCTATTTCCTTTCCCGGTTATTTTCATTCGGTTCCTTTTTTCTCCCTTG
This sequence comes from Veloporphyrellus conicus, assembly GCA_038089715.1. Classification (NCBI taxonomy): domain Eukaryota; kingdom Fungi; phylum Basidiomycota; class Agaricomycetes; order Boletales; family Boletaceae; genus Veloporphyrellus; species Veloporphyrellus conicus. Next base: position 86,158 of record JBBPLJ010000017.1, read on the forward strand.
ACAGCTTTATGAGCCTGAGAACGACTCTTTCAAAGTCCCGTCTCAATCAGGCCCGGGCCGCAGCACAGTGGGAGCGACTCCACATTGGGATCCACGCCCCCCATGTCGCATGCATCAAATCTCGTTCAAATCCCTATGTCTGGCTCACCTTATCCACGCCCCCAACTCATCGCTGATCTCTGCATCGCTCGGCCTCAGGCACGCGGGATCAACTTACGACAATGTTGGAGCAACGGCGTGAGACCAACGCATGACGTTACCCCACTTGGCTACCCCTCATATACATCGTCATGGGAGTCTACACATCCACTTTCACAGCAGAGCGCAGCATACCCTGAACTGTGAGCGGCAAGTCGTCAATATGCCGCCCATACACTCACTATACTCCTCCGTTAATTTGCTACGCCTTTTTCCTCCCCTTGCCCTTCCGCTTTTTCGGTCTGACCCCGTCTGCAGTGTCCTCTTCCCCCCCTTCCGTCACCTCCGCTTCCACATGACCCCCATCAGGGCCGTCATCCAGCAGTGGCGTACTAACTCCGTCCTGAACCTCGGGCGTTGCCCGAGATTCCACAGTTGCTTCCTGTGCGCGCTTCTGTTCTGACAATTCGGGATCATCTGACCACCTCCATACGTCTTCCAGTTCCCCACGCACAACCGCCGTTGTAACCAATGAGAGTATACACGCCGGACTATACATTGCACCAAATATCAGCAAACAATGGCAGAAAAGGGGGGTTACGGGGTCACTTACCTAAGGTATAATAAGGCTGGCTGGGCAGTCCCAAACGTGTGCATGACTGTCATGGTCGTGACGAGGCCCACCACGTATGCTGTCAATGTGACAAGGAAGTAGGGTTTCATGAAGGATACCTGCATCTTCTCTGCACGCGCGTGGTCGTACCGGAGTGCCAAAGCAACAAAAAGGCCAGGTATGACGACATCACCGAGCCCCAGCATGGTGAATCCTCTTTCAGTGGCAAATGTCACTGATTTTGGCCATAGAAGTTTGATGGGCACATCGAGAGAAGTAGCCACTTTCGCCATCTAGAGAGGTATCAGACAAAGCCCTATGACATCCGTCAAACTACGCTTACCACTTCGGTACCAAATACCCAATAGACGTCATAAATGAACAGCCCTGTCAGGAGGATGCATCCCGTTTTGAATGAGTCTAATTTCAAGATCGACAATGCATTCTGCGAAAAGGAAATTGCTAGGATGTCCGTCAATAATGCAGACTTGCGAGTTCCGGTAGAGAAGCTGTAAAGAATGGAAGGGAGCATGCCGACCGGCAACAACACTAACGTTGGTGTTCGAAAAGAGAGGGAAACGACCTCTACAATAAGCATCAGATAGTCAGAGCAGAGCACACGTGCGCGCACAACGCACCGCGGGGTCCCCGAAGGAAGAGAAACCGGTTCCGATCGAACGATCTCCATCTCTCTTTCCCGATCACGAATTTAGCGAATGACACGACGGACTAGCATCAAGCACGCATATAGTCAACACGACCGGCGAAACGAGCGCATGAAAAAGGATCACACCTTCCATACACTGCCCACCCCGGCCATCGAGAAATACCAGCCGAGCAGCCAGTTGATCCATTCCTTGCCCACGTACTTGACCACCATGTACATACCAAACAGCGCTACGGAGCCGACCTAATGAGGGAATGAAGGGGATATATGCGTTTGTACCGTTTGACAACCACTATCCACGCCACTCACGATCGGGAACAGCCATGCGTCACTAGAGGACAGGCGGTCAGGAATGTCTTCTTCGTCTTCGTCCTCGTCGTCACCCTCAAGGAGGCTACGTTTTTGAACAGTCCGTTTGCGTAGACTAGTCTGAAAAGTCGGGTCAATGCGACAACGAAGTCCGTATGTGCATACACACAGGGAGCGAGCTGAATGCACCGCAGTAAATGGAGGCGGTCGCAAGACACAGGAGTCCGGCGTAGGAAGAGACGAGGTCCCAGTCGGCGTCTGCCATGAGGCGAGTAGCGTCAAGGAGTGTTGGATTAGGGGAAAGAGCGTGCTAGTGAAGGACGGATGCCTCGCTGAGGTCACGTTGAGGGAATTTCTGCAGGACTCACAATTGCGCCCGAGTGGATGAGTTGTGTCTTGTTTGGACCACTCCGCCCACTCTTCGCCATCTGGTCTAAGCTCGATGGCCCTCCTTACACTCAGACTCTGGCTCCTTCGTTCATCACACACCCGCCCACTAGTGTATTCTATAAACGGTATCGCCCCAAGGGATAGAGGATCCCGCTCGTTGGGTTCGTAATTTACTCTCTCGGCGGTGGCAT
>JBBPLJ010000017.1:90637-102778 GCA_038089715.1 Veloporphyrellus conicus
TGCGGGAGTAATTAGTGCGCCGAATAGGTTCCCCTTGAAGAAGCAGCTTTCCCTTGGGGGCAAATATCACACGCCAGTCTTCGTTGTGGAGCATAAGGGCCGCGTACATCTGTACACATTAACGAGTAGAGGATCTACACAATGACCACCTACTTGAATCCTCCTCGCCAGCTCCACGTCCACGGTCCATGCGGCAGCTAGCTCAATGCTCGGTTGTACAAGTCTACTCCAGGGCAGATATCCCCAACGACGATGGGCTTCTTCGAAGCCACGAAGTTCACCTGGCACGCCGACTGCCAGGCCACCAAATCGGGCAGCAGAAGGGTCGTTGACATACATCGTTTTATTTGCCAGCGCGGGGGCAGTTTCCCGATAATCAACCGTAAACACTTCAGAGGTAGCACCTGGTGTTTTGGGGGGTATACGAACGGTCATGAAGCCACCACCTCCAATCCCCGAGCTTCACGTGATACCGAATCGAGCGTTGACGTTAAGGGGATAAGCCTGCCGTACGATACCAGTAATGAACATACTCACGAGAACATGTTGACGACACCGGTACATAACGCGGCGCTGATGGCTGCGTCTACGGCGTTTCCTCCGTCCTTTAACACATTGACCCCAATGTCTGAGCACCGTTTGTTCTCTGATGCGACGGCGCCATAGTCCGCAGTGATCAAATAAGCGGGATTGCGGCTAATTGCGCGCGGACGAGACGATGGTAGATACGGCACAAGGTGGCTACGAATGAGCACCAAGAGGAGGCATAGGAAGCCAATGGCAAGGAATCCTCGCTTCCATGAGCTACGCGCACAAGGTTTGACGTGAGACTCGATATGCAGGGGAAGGCCATCATCTGGAACAGAGTCGGTTAGCAAAGGAAGGTGAATGTGTTGACTTGCATCCTCGAGCCGGAATGGCTTCTCAAAGGACAACTTCATGGTATCGCTAGCAATGGAGACAGTGGGCGCGAACTAGAAGTCGAGAGCGTCTTGGGATGTGTGCGTGGACTAGCAGGTTGAGAACGGCTTTGGAGCACTTTGTCAGAGTTTCGTTCGGCTCCATGCGTAAGTTACATGGCACTCGGATCTTGTAGCATAAGCGTTATCGGTTAGATAACGCCGACCTCCGAGTCTGACATTTTCCTGCTTACCATATGCAACTATCATGACGCGTCCGCACAGAACCGACGGATCGTCTCGAGTGGGATTGGACGACTCTGCGTCGAGCCTGTCGCATACAAGGTTGGTGCTGCTCAACGTCGTGGAATTCGTAGTGAACTTGCTCAGCACCAAGGTTTCTCACACGCAAGCAAGCGCAATAGGTCTTCCGATAGTACTCATTAGCCCGCTCCAGGCGTGCTCAAAGCATCTCTATAGACATTTCAGATCACAGGCCAGTGAAACGAAGAAAGACCTCGGGCCTCAATGCACGTTTCGACCGCATGATCAAATCTGTCAACACCATGCTCTCATATGGAAATAGCAGCGCGGCCTCGTCGCGGAAAAGGATGCGATCTTCCGGCACCACCTCCTCCGTCAGCAGTCACGATATTCTAAATACTCCGGTGAACACCTCAAACAGCATCCGCCCAGGTAAACTAGGCAAAGGTTTTTCCTTGCTGAAGATAAGAGAGCCATCTATGCTTCTCCGGGGGCACTACGAGGGATGCCCTAAGCTTGCGGTATGCGTATATGCGCTCCGTTCTTCCCAATCTGGTGTATTTGTCCCACTCAAACATATAGACACCATCCAAGGAAGCGAGGAATCCACTCCCTGATTGGCTCGCCAGCACATTTTGCAGCTTGGAAGCAGGTCATCCCTTGCGGGAATTGCTGTCATCTTCTCGTGTCAATCTGGAATCCAAGGTCGATTCTCCTGCGGTGGAAATGCTGACTGTTTCGCAAGTTGAAGAACTATTTGCGTTCTCCCCTTTCGAGTCCGATAAGCACCAAGTTCCTAACGCAACTTGTACCTCGGTTAGCACATCAAATGGGCAGAAAATGGGTTCATCTGTCATCCCTTCAGAACCTGCACTGCCGCACCTGCAGCTTGAGGCACCAACCAATGTCCTCCCATTCTCAACGCCGGGCCATTTCGCCCGGGTTCGCAAATCGACAGAACGTTCAACCATTAGGGGCCCATCTCCAAAACCCTTAGTCCGGCAGGTCACTCCCTATGCCACTAACATGATGCACCATCTTGCACTACCTGCATTACATTTACGTCTAGATGGCGCAATGGGATTGCCGCGTTCCTCCCAGGCAGGTTCAAACCTCGTTCAAAACAATGAACTCCCCGCGGACTTTCAGGAACACGTTGCCTATATCAGTCACGACCATCAATCGTTCCGGGATGGCAACAGTAACCTCAATGTATACCTGACTCCAGGACCCACCTTCGCTTGTTCCCGCCCAGTCTACTTCGATTCACCGACAGAAGATCCTTCGCTATCTGATCCTCTCCAACCCGAGTCTTATGAGTTGGATCTCAATGCTATCGACTTCCGCTGGCGCCCATTCCTGCGATCGATTACCCAAGAAAGCGACGCGGATGGGCATTCTGCATCGCCCTCGCCCCCGCTTAGATATGCTGTGCCTAATCCAGGGGGCGATCAAAGCGGATGGAAGGCACGTTTCGATGTGAACCAGGGAACATATGGCGACTCCAGCGAAGGGCTCCCTTCCCTGGCAGAAGACGTGCGGACGGCGTACCTTGGCAACGTAGGTGCGATGCTGCCAACCGTCATCGTGAATGCGACTACCACCCAGTCGAGCCATGTCAACGACTTAATCAAAACCTGGTCGTCGTCGATCAATGACGTACGGGAAGTGATTCTGGAGCCCGTATTCACCCCCGCTTCAGGAGTTTCCTTATCTCCGCTCCGAGATCGGCCCGAATCTGTTTTGTTGGACGTCAATGGTGTTGTACCGCATGGTAATGGAAAAAACACATATGCAAGCGAGGAGGGATTTCCCCTGGCGAGTGAAAGGGTGGCCGGACCCGTAAGCGAGACGCATTGTGACTTGTGTCGTCTATTGACGCCGGTCCTTGAAGCTGTACGGCACAGAAAAAAGAGCCACGGAGACCCACAAGAAACCGCCCTCGACGCCAATAAGACAGGTAGCCATTTCGCCTCCCAGCGCCCCGCAAAAAACTCGATCAAGCGAGCTGTGCGGCGTGCCACGGGTACCTGTACGCAAGACATCTTCCGCGTTGTCCTGGATGATGCCACCGAAATTCTCAAAACGCCCCATCGTTGTACAAGATGACGACATCTGTCGCCTTTCGCGTGTTCCCGCAAACAGCCACGACGGCATCGAATCTTGGGGTGAAATGGGTTGAAAGCGTTGTTAACAGCACTGCTTTAGTTCAGGAATTCCCGTGCTGTTTTTATACATGTCACTTCGCGTCGATGCTTTAGTGTCGCATCCTACACCGTCTGAGATTTCGGCATGAAATCCCCTTACTAGTCCCACCTCCACACACACTTAATGGCATGAGAGCCCGTACGTGCTGTATTCTGGGCATACTTGTGATTTGCCAGATGTAGATTACGAGTTCTATTCCTGTGCCTTCGTTGGGGCGTCGGGGCTCGGACTCGGTATGGCCCGGTGCAACCATCTCGATTCAGTGATCATACCTAAGGAGCATAGACAAAATTGACACCGAGGAAGCGAAAATGTTAGATGGGCGTGACATCTGACACCTCCAGCTGTTTCATGACATCACCGGTGAGCCCGAGTGGGAAGAACCCCCCTCTGTTTTTTTTCTGCGAGGGGATTCCCGGTCCCAGGCCGGACGGTACATTGGAGTGGATCTCATCATCCGTCGTGACTTTGGATCGTGCGTTACGGAAACAACGCTCGTTGTGACAATGACCGACGGAAGTGAACTACGCGTCGACAGCGTACATGATGTCTCGATAGGAGCTCTGTTCCGTAGGCGTCAAGATATTTGGATCGTGGTGGGGCGAGCTCAGAGTCTTGCCATAACGGTACTCTACTTTGTTCGGATAATCGGGAATAAAGGGCAAGATCCATGAGCCATGAGCAGAGAGCTCAGGTTCGGTTCAGCGCATGATGCGACGTTCAACAGCGTTATAATTTCATTACCCCGCATGGATCGAGTCGGCGGACAAGAGGGCTGGAACAAAAGAGACATGGTAAAACCAACTGCGTACCTTTGTATGCTACCCGGCTTTATAAGTATAAAGGCAACTTTTCGGCAGCACGTTATTTGACCGGCGACCTGTCCGATCGGCGACTTCAAGTTACTAGTAGCACTGGCGATCGAGAACTTCCAAGAGAGCGGAGGAAATGTGCAGCGAATAATTATTCCACACGTTTCCAAAATATCGACAGTGTCGCGCCGATGACGAGCTTGAGAGCTGAACCACTGCGCGGAGACAGTTGAGTGAGCTAGATCTTTTTCAACGTCCGAGTCACCTTGGGAGAGGTTCATCCTTACATAATCAGACAACCAACCTGCTCGTCATCGCAGGTCCACGAGTGTCATTGTATGATGTGTCAGCCATTCCACTCTCGATGCTCTCCCCATGACGGACCCGCCACGACATCGCTCGTCGACCCTCAAACAGGTCATGCATCCGCCCGCTTGACTCAACATCCCGTTCTCACCACCGAGCCCACAGTTTGTCACCGCGAGACCGACCAGTGCCAACTTCACCCGTCCAACCATCCCTCACCAGCCCCCACGTTCCATCGCGCCTACCCAACACTCCGGTGGTGGCATCCGCGCCCATCTCGCCCATCTCGTTCCCAGACATGTCGCCTTCACCGTTACAGTCACCATCCACTAGCTCCACAACATTCTCCTCGTTCGTGGCGGGTTTGGTCTCAAGTGGTAGATCAAGGGTGTCACCTCCCACTCTGGAAGTGGCATCTTGGACAAGGTCAAGGCCAGAAAGGCGAAGGGCAAACCCTGCGAGCTAGCCTGTAATCGCGCTTCGGGGCCGAACCCCTGGGCAGCGATACGGACAACGCCTCGCTCTTCGACGCAGCCTCCGCTTCAGACGCACACAGCGCCGCCAACAGCAGTTCTACATACTCGCTATCAAACGATCATGCTTAGGGCACCGTGCGCGCACCGCCCATGTCGATCCCCTCTGTCGTCGTCTCGGCCAACCATGCGTCGCCCTTGCCCTCGCCCATGGCACGCAGTACCAGCGTCGCATCGTCCGTGACGAGCGCTGGCAGTCTCTCGTCAATGTTCTCGTCCCTACCGCATGTCAGCGGATACACAGAGACAATCTTCTCCCCTCCCAATAGCGATACGATACATTGCCCACCGCCAATGAAGGTTCACTATTCGCCTGCAAAGGGAATCACGCCATTCATCAAGCTCAAGGACCATAACGTCATTTGGGACAATACGCTCAAGTTTGTCGTCCAGATGAGTGTGAGCAGAGACTGACGAGCTGGGCGACTGTCTGGCCAAGTTTGTCGTCATGCAGGTAGTCCTCCTGTTCTTCTTTTCATTTGAATATGCTCATATATTTGTCTGCATGGCGTGTGATCGCAAGTAACCCAGATGCACCCCGCAACCCACGTCTTGGAGCAGTCGTTCTCAATCTCGCGCAATATGTCGATGCCGGGGTCATCACCCGGCGCTATCTCCTGCGCTAAATCAAAACCAATGCGACCCTTAGGGTATGTCTTTTCGTCCTCCTGCAGTCGGCTTACATTATCTTGACTTGTGATGCGGCTCACGATCCATCTCGAGCACACGGCAGGCGAACTATCTTACGTTGCACCTCCCCTCCCCAAAGGCGAGATCCTTTCCGGAGTCGCTGGTTTCCTTGAATCCTCAGACGTTTACTGTACCCGTCCACGGGCCTCGGGCCTCTACACGCACACCTCTTCCGAGTCCGGATCCGATGACGGTGGTGCTGCATTAGGATCCGATGCCTCTTCGGTCAACTCAGGTTCAGGTTGAATCTCCCAATCAAAGTCAGAATCACAGCAATGGCCATGGCCATCCAGACGGCCATAGTAGACGTGCGGCGGTGAAGAAGATTCGACGGCCATTCGAGATTACCAAATTGCCGGCGATAAACGACCCGAGGGGAAGGGAGAAACTGATCGAGGCGCTATTTAATCCGGTTTCTGTGACGCAGCTCGACAAAGTCAACCCATTTACATATCTTGTCGAGGTCGACGGCGAAGGCGATGGTGACGGGGACAGTCATGGTGAGCGAACTGCTTCTAGAGCGGATCGCGTGGTGCCTGTACTGGTTCGTGACGACCATGGCGCCGAGGCAGACGATGACGGATCATTGTACGCCGATTCACCCGACGAGAGTGAAGATGATACCAACGGGATTGGAAGTGACTATCACTCGCTTCGGTCACACCCTCGGAGCAAACTGTCTACTCGATCGCTGGCGAGCAAGGTCCGAATGAGACGCGAAGACAGCGACGAGGAGACGGCGGTCAGCACGGGTGTTCATTTACTGGGTGGGACGGTGGAACGGCGGACGTGGTGGCCAAAGGTGCTTAGTCCGCCATCCGTTGCATGATGCCGTTTGGATGCTACACCTTTCATGGCACCGATTTCTCATGTACGTTGATTTTTAGATTCCTTCTTTTTGGGTTGATTACTTTAGATGGATAATGGATATGTTGCATACGCACGGGATAGATCGCAAACTAGTATAACGATTGTTCATCACGCGATTCGTTCTTTGTCTCTTTTCTTTGTCCCGATAACTCGATCATCTATTACTTACATTTATTGTTAATGTCATGCAAGGTCACGTTGAGAATGTCGAGCCTCGTCCTTATCATATTATGGATGAAGGCAATGGGATCGGGATCACTGTGCGGTATGATACAAAAAGCACTTGGAATCTACATGCTTTGAGTTGGTCTGTCAGTTGTCGAGTACATACTGTATTCACGCTGACCGTGTGACGCTGTGCTGAAAAGTTCCACGGTGCTAATCGCTGACCTCTCTGACGCCTCCGCTATTAGTCGTACTTTACTCGTCTCTCAACTTTCTTACCCTCTCCCGCGATGAAGGTCATCAAGAAACAGATCAGACGTCTTGGATTCCACATGACTAGTAGGGGCTCATCTCCAGCGCCCGCTGATCATCCTGATGCATCCAGCATGCAACCTGGCGAGACTCCTGGTGTCTCGGGCCCTCTGGAGGCTCAGGCCAAAGAAGCAGAGGCCTCCGCCCTGAAGACAGAGCATATAACTTCTGATCCATCCGGAGAACAGGTCATGGACTGCGACTCTCTTGAGCCATGCTCTGACAACACGAGTGTTCCGGGAGCGCAGACGAAGCTTTCAGATGTTTCTAAATTCATGCAGCATGTTAACCCGGAGACCATGGAGGAGTTTGGGGGATTCAGAATCCTGATCATTGGCAGGGCAAATGCTGGAAAGACAACAATCCTCCAGAAGATTTGCAACTTGACAGAGGCACCAGAGATCTACAATGATCAAGGGCATAAGGTATGTATTGCCTAGAGATGTAGTGTATGTTATGTCATTGATATGTGATCAGGTTTATTTTGCAATTGAGGGGTCCAGGGAGGTGGGTTGTGATAACTCTGGTGTATATTATTGTAGGGGTATTTGATAATCATCTTGCTTTTCTCCAGTGTGGACTGCATGATATTAATCATGAATTGGTGTTTAAAAGTAACCCAAGATTTGTGTTCCATGACTCTCTTGGCTTTGAGGCTGGCCAAGAGGATAAGTTTGAGGGGATGAAGAGGTTTATCATAGAACATGCAAGTATAACTTTTCTTAGAAAGCAAATTCATGCCATATGGTGAGTGGGTATGTTGTGTTGAGTGATTGAGGTGAAAGATGAAATAATTAGGTATTGTATTCCAATGGATCAAATTGATTGTGCTGTGCAAGCTGCAGAGAAAAGGTTTTTTAGTGAATGTAATATCAGAAATGGTGCTAATGTTACTTGCTATGGTTTTCTAAGCTAATTGATTAAAATATCAGTGCCTGTCATAGTGCTATTCACCAAATGTGATGCACTTGGAGCTCAAGTATATATACCTGGTGATAAGCTATGTTTCTCTGGAAATGAATTAAAAAGGCAGTTGAAAGAGCACATTGAAAGGTTATTCATTAAAAGAAATATATTGGGCAAGCTAAAGGAAATGAAGTTTCCTCCACAAGCATTTGTAAAACTGGAAGGTATGTATGAATATATTCTTGTGAAATTTCTTGAATAATGGTATATTTAGATATGAATGAGTCTAATGCAGAATATACCATATTACTGGAACAAACAGCTACTGTATTGGGTGATGAATTCTTGCAAAAATTGCTGATCTCAGCATAGGAGAAACATATTCTATTATGCATAAGATATGCAGTGAAATAGTAGGTGGAATAGTTTTAAGTATTAAATGTATAAGTACTTGTATTATGCAGGGTGCTAATTCCCTATGTGACATATAAGCACAATTATGAGAAGAATGATGATATGGCTAGGGCATTAGCAAGTTGGTTTCCACATATACAGGTACATTAACTTGTATAGAAAGGAATATAGCAATTTATCTTATTCCATTGATAGGCAGCAAATAATCCAATGTAAATTGAAATAGGAATTTGCTGATTAGTTTGCATTTTGGTACTCTTCTATTGATAGCATGTAAGTGGTATAATATGAATTTGAAATGGGAATTCTACTAATTGGTCTATATTCTGGTGCTCTTCTATTGATAGGCAGTAGGCAATTCAATGTGAATTTGAAATGAAAATCTTGCTGATTAGTCTGCATTCTGGTGCTCTCCTATTAATAGGTAGTGAGTGGTCTAATGTAAATTTGGGATGAGAATCCTGCTAATCAGTCTATATCCTGGTGCTCTTCTGTTGACAGTATGTAAGTGGTCCAATGTGAAGTTGAAATGAGAATTCCACTAATCAGTCTATATTCTGGTGCTCTTCTATTAATAGGCAGTAAGTAATCCAATGTGAATTTAAAATGAGAATCCTACTAATCAGTCTATATCCTGGTGCTCTCCTATTGATAGTTTGTAAGTAATTCAATGTGAATTTGAAATGAGAATCCTACTAAGCAGTCTACATTCTGGTGCTCTCCTATTAATAGAAAGTAAGTGGTGTAATGTGAATTTGAAATAAAAATTCTGCTGATCAGTCTGCATCCTGGTGCTCTTCTATTGATAGAAGGTAAGTGGTGCAATGCAAATTTGAAATAAAAATCCTGCTGATTAGTTTGCATTCTGATATTCTCCCATTAATAGTTTGTAAGTGGTTCAATGTGAATTTGGAATGAGAATCCTGCCAATCAGTCTGTATCCTGGTGCTCTCCCTTTAATAGAGAGTAAGTGGTACAATGTGAATTTGGAATAAGAATTCTACTGATTAGTCTACATTCTAGTGCTCTTTTATTGATAGAGAGTAAGTGGTCCAATATAAGTCTGAAATGAGAACTCTGCTGATTAGTCTATATTCTAGTGCTCTTTCATTGATAGTATATAAGTGATCCAATGTGAATTTGAAATGAGAATCTTACTAATCAGTTTGCATCCTGGTACTCTCCCATTGATAGAGAGTAAGTGGTGTAATATAAATTTGAAATAAGAACTCTACTGATTAGTCTGCACTCTGATGCTCTCCCATTAATAGTATATATGTAATCTAATATGTATTTGGAATGGGAATTCTGCTGATCAATCTACATTCTAATGCTTTCCCATTAATAGTTTGTAAGTGGTGCAATATGAATTTGGAATAAGAATTCTACTAATTAGTCTATATCCTGGTACTCTCCCATTAATAGAAAGTAAGTGGTGTAATGTAAATTTGAAATGGGAATTCTACTAATTAGTCTATATTCTGGTGCTCTTCTATTGATAGAAAGTAAGTGATCCAATATAAATTTGGCATGAGAATTCTGCTGATTAGTCTATATCCTGGTGCTTTTTCATTAATAGTTTGTAAGTAGTCCAATATGAATTTAGAATGAGAATTTTGCTAATTAGTCTATATTCTGGTGCTTTTCTATTAATAGAAAGTAAGTGGTCCAATGTAAATTTGAAATGAAAATCCTGCTAATTAATCTGTATTTTAGTGCTCTCCCATTGATAGTATGTAAGTGGTGCAATATGAATTTGGAATAAGAATTCTATCAATCAGTTTACATTTTGGTGCTCTTCCATTAATAGAGAGTAAGTGGTGTAATGTGAATTTGGAATGAGAATCCTGCTAATCAGTCTATATTTTGATACTCTTCCATTAATAGGAAGTAAGTGGTCTAATGTGAAGTTAGAATAAGAATTCTGCTAATTAGTTTATATTCTTATGCTTTTCTATTGATAGAGAGTAAGTAGTCCAATATGAAAACCCTGCTGATTAGTTTATATTCTGATGCTCTCCCATTAATAGTTTGTAAGTAGTCCAATATAAATTTAAAATAAAAATTCTATTAATTAGTCTGCATTCTGATGCTCTTCCATTAATAGTATGTAAGTAATTCAATGTGAATTTGGAATAAGAATTCTGCTGATTAGTTTGTATTCTGATGCTTTCCCCTTGATAGGAAGTAAATGGTCCAATATAAATTTAAAATGAGAATTCTACTAATTAGTCTATATTCTGATGCTCTTCCATTAATAGAAAGTAAGTGGCAATATGAATTTAAAATGAGGATCCTACTGATTAGTCTATATACTGCTGCTCTTCCATTGATAGTTTGTAAGTGGTCTAATATGAATCTAAAATAAGAATCCTACTGATTAGTATATATCTTGGTGCTCTTCCATTGATAGATAGTAAGTAGCACAATGTAAATTTGAAATAAGAATCCTATTGATTAGTCTATAATCTGGTGCTCTTTTATTGATAGACAGTAGGTGGTTTAATATAAATTTGAAATAAAAATTCTGCTAATTAGTTTGTATTCTGATGCTTTCTTATTAATAGAGAGTTAGTGGTGTAATATGAATTTAAAATGAGAATTCTACTGATTAGTCTATATTCTGGTACTTTCCATTGATAGGAAGTAAGTGGTTTAATGTAAATTGAAAATGAAAATCCTACTGATTAATCTGCAATTCTGATATTCTCTTATTGATAGGAAGTAAGTGGTCCAATATAAATTTGGAATAAGAATCCTACTAATCAGTCTATATTCTGATACTATTCTATTAATAGTTTGTAAGTGGTCCAATATAAATTTGGAACAAAAATCCTACTAATCTATCTATATTCTAATACTCTTTCATTGATAGGGAAGTAAGTGATCTAATGTGAATTTGGAATGAAAATCCTGCTAATTAGTCTATATTCTGGTACTCTTCCATTGATAGGTAGTAAGTGATTCAATGTTAATTTGAAATGAGAATTCTGCTAATTAGTCTATATTTTGATGCTCTTCTATTAATAGGGAGTAAGTGGTTCAATGCAAATTAAAAATCTGGCTAATCAATTTTTATCTTTATATATTATTCTATATTTTTTTAGCTTGTGGATTTTTTTTTAGCTTTGTATTCAGTTAATAGTTGACATTTATTTTAAATTTTATAGAATGTATATTATTTCCTTCAATATATTTATATCAAATATATTCATATATCTTTATAGATGGTATATATTTGTGTTATATCCATATAACTTCTACTAACTAATTAAATAGAAAGTTTGTATCTATTTTATAATAATATTACTTTACAACTAATATTTTAGATCACAAATACTTCTAAGGCAGCCCTTATATGTTTTTATCTTGTAACTATGTTATTTTTTATACAATCTAATATTTATAGATATCCCATGAAAATTCAAAGTATATATCAATGACATGTATATTTTGAAAACTATCTCAATAATTATCACTTATTTACTCTAGAATAATGTTATATTTAAAATATGGCAAAAAAAACTTCAAGATGGAATTAGCAAGTATTTTATATTAGATAAATCAAATTTACATATATTAAACAGATCTTTTACTAATCCTTGAATATTTCTTTACTCTTGCCCAAAAGAATCTCAGTGCTTTATTTTCCTTGGTGATAAAAAAGTATAAAACTTCTGGAATTTCTACCCAAGTGTTCAATAAACTTAATGAACTTTTTGATCAATATTCTGCTGCTAAGAGTAAAAATGAGAAAGAAAT
>JBBPLJ010000018.1:25960-37615 GCA_038089715.1 Veloporphyrellus conicus
TACCACATCAGACTTGCCCCAGTTTCGATGGTTTCATCGACATCTGCTTGGTACCTCTCCTCAGTTGAGCTCCTTTCATTTCAATTTTGAAGGCTGTTTGCTCGGATCAATCGTTCGCTACATATATCGCACTGTAGATAGTCACACTCCAAGTAATTTTTCCGACATCTTGAGGCTGTACTGCTGGCAGCCGCAACGACGCGGAGGAGGCAATTTTTAATTCAGGCTGTGGGGAAGCCCCACCTAGCCTACAGAGTCTTTCACACTCTCTCCAACGGCAGTGACAAGTCGAACTTGCAGTCTCTTCGTGGTTGGACCGTATCAAGAAGTAGGAAATGTCAAGTAAGTGAACTCTGCTGCGTGTCTCTTCTACCGACAGTGCGCACAGTGTGCAAAATACTAACCTCATGATGCGCTAGCCCTCTGTGCAACAGCAACAACTCGTACTCACACATAGCCGCCAAGTTTAGATCAACGACAAGCGGAAATAAACACCGATCCCCGTTAATCTTGGAGCTTTCGATCACCGGGCCGTGGCTGTCTCCACGACCGCGTCACCCTTTTGAAATTTCGTCGCGACCACTACGTCTTGAGCATGTTGGCGTTACCAAAAGCATCCATATTTTTCGGTCACCTGCTGCGTATCCATGTGTCCTTACCCTCTATTTGCCAAAGCTGTCCATGTTGTTCAACCAACGGGGAAAAACGGACGGGTGCATGTGGGCATGGCGCGGGGTATAAAAACCGGGGTAGGATGGACAAGGCGAGGACATTATCAGCACGCTGAGTCTCGCCGAGTTTTCCCCGAGATACAAGCCCCTCTCCAATGTCTGCACTCTCACTTGTTGCGCTTGTGGCTGCCGCCGCAATGGCAGCGCGCGGCCAATCTCTGACCGTCGTCAACGACTGTAGCGAATCGGTCCTCTTGTTCACACAGACGAGCTACGGGAGCATCGACAACTACGTCAACGTCGGCGCGGGCGGGTCCACCAGCATGGGCATCAGTTCGAACTGGGACGGTGCTATCAACGTCGGTACGTGATCGCCCCTCTTGAATAAAGGGACATGTTGTACCATCCTCCTCCAGGTACCGGCTGCACGAGCGATGCGTCCTCTTGCACGACCGGTGGTCCGACCTGGGACGGTACGACCCCGTTCAGCAGAGCCGAGTTCAACTTTGTAAGTTTGAAAGTCTTGAACGCACCCACTGATCCTATTCGGACCCCTTGGACAGTGGGCGGTCCCGGGCAGCGTCACCTATGACATCTCCCTCATCTACGGGTACAACGTCGGGATGGAGATTTCCCCGGGTGATGCGAGCTGCGACGCATTTGCGTGCACTATTTCTTCTGGATGTGTCAGTACCGACCTCCCGTTCTTACCCGTCTGTCTTGCGTGTACTGATTCCCGTGCATTAGCCTGTTCCAGGTCCTGACGGAAGCTGCTATTCGCCATGCTGCTCGTCCGTCGATGCGTGCAGCGGTGGCGCGCTCCCAGCTGGCGGCGGAGGCTGCGTTGACAATGCGGGCCCTGGCCCCTATAGCTCCTTCTACTACGACGCGTGTTACAATGCATATGCGTTCCCCGACAACGACGGTGCCGGTGGGTACTCTTTGTTATCGATCTGTCGGTGTACATGTGCCAATCATGATGCGTTTGCAGCTGGTTACACCCCCGCTGACGAAGTCGACTATACCTGTGGCAACACCGATATCACGTTGACGCTCTGCCCTGGAACCACTTCCGACTATACCTCTTGAGTAATTTGACGGCGCCCTAATGCCATTACGACGCAAGTACTGACCTACGGGTCGGTGCGTACATTATGTATAGTACAATAACCAAGAAAAATGCATGTCGATACTGTCGTTTGATCAAAAATGGGGATGAGAGATGGAGAATCCTCTAATTTACAAGCCAATAGTCCACAGAGCGTCCATCTCCGCCACAAAGCTCGTCAACCTACCCAGGGATGCAATTTAAGACCGGGTCGGTTTACTTGCATCCACATTATGAACCCTTGACACCGTCCAGTACTCTGATGAGAAATTTCACCAGACCGCCACGAGGCATAATCCCTTTTGCCACGGTGTATCCAATGCCAGGGCCTTCTGTAGGCACGGGTGCATGGACAACGCAGCGGGCAAACACTTCGCCCTGGATGAACACATGAATACCAGCGTTCACAGCAGCAAGGAAAATTAAACGAACCACTTCTACGAAAATGACAAGGATGATAAGCCTAATATGGGAGATCAACGTCAGTAAACGGTCAAGCAGGCGCAGGCAAACAATACCATATCACGATCCAAGTTATGCGTTCCATGGCGCTGTTATTCAGATGATCGTGTATCACGTCGAGCTAGCACGCGACATCACGAAACAACCTCGAAAGCCAGGAACGGAACCACGTACGAAATCGCTCGCGACAAGCAGTTTCTCATTCAGCGCTCTGACACGCCCTTCGACCTCCATATACTCTCTGACGCTCTCGTATAGTCCACCGAGAGTGGCTTCCGTCCAAAAAAGCTCGGGCACGTCGAGGACGTTTGACACAAGGTTCACATCGCGGCGCAGCTTGAATAAGCGACCCGTCAAACGGAGAGCATCCCTGCGCTTCAAGGAGAGCGCGCCGGACTCTGCAAGTTGGCGCGGGATAGAAAGTGCAAGCGGGTCGGAGAGAACGCGAGAAGCAGTACTCTCATACATTGCAAGTAGGGTGGACTGTGCGAGGGCATGCGCAACGGAGAGCTTTAGAAGATGAGATGGGGACTTGAATGCTAAGCGAATGGTGAGGATACTTGGATCGAGGAGAGATGGTGACGACGTACTGAAGAAATCATTGTATATCCTTGGATGGGGGACGGATGAATCAATCTGGATGCAATGTCATTATCCTCTACGAAGGGGAGTGCCACTGCAGCCCGCAAACGTACAGCAAAGTGACATTCTTCAATCTCCCAGTCGTTCTCCTTTACCATGCGACGAAAAACGCCAGCGTTCGCAAGATCGTCGATGACGCTTCGTTCTTGGGCTTCGTTGAAACCGTAAAACACCGCAACACCATAAGCGAAAAAGACGACCTCGGCAATCGGTTCCTCCGGCTCTGGTTCTGGACCCCGTTGGGGTGAAGTATGGTGAAGCGTGGGTGTTTGAGGTACGTCTGTCCATCGGGAGTTGTCATGTTCGACGTCGGTGACGAATCCACCATCTGCTTCTGTCTCGCCGATTGGCTCAGCCTCAGACTCTGTCGCAAGCATGTGGGCGTGAGATGGATCTCTTTCACTCCTCGTCTCGATGGGACTGCCTTCGGTCACATAACCGCCTTCCCTACCTTCGGTCACATACCCTTCATCTTCCCGCCTTGATATTTGTTCACGCGACCGTGGGCGAGAAGGAACGAAGTATGACCCTTGGTAACCATTCTCTTCTGCTTCCGAAAGACGACTGAGGTGCGCCTTTGTGAATGCAGCGGAGGAGCGAATAGTGGTGGATGGTGAGTATCCCGGCAAAAGCGGCAGGTGGTACATCTTGGGACAAGATCCACTGTCAGATGGATCCTACACGAGGCTGAAAACTGCAAAGGGTACTGACCACATACATCGCCTCGTCAAATACCCTTGGTTGTACGTTATGTTCCCGCTTGAGAAAGCCAGCGAGAAGCTTCATCTTCATGCCCTCTGCGACGCAATACGCCGAAATGCGGTTGTAACCGGCCTTCTCCCTCTGGCTCTTGCTCATGCGCTCGGCAGCACTCTTGTACTCGCGAACGAGGCCGGCGTCGGTCTCGTAGCCGAGGACATCTTCCTCTGGTCCCCCGGGATAACCGTGACCAGGGGGAATGAGAAGCGGCTTTGTCTGAGGGGCGGAGGGGAGAAAAACGAGCTTCCCTACTGTCTTTGAGGTGCGGAGGGGTTTGCCGGTGACGGCTGCTACGGGTTTGGGCTTGGGGGTCGCTGGGGAGCGGGGGTGCGAGGGGATGCGGGGCTGTTGAGGACGTCGGTATGTTGGGCGGGCAGAGGGCAAGGTCGGATGGGGCGGCGTGCGCAGATGTTGGGCTGGTCGCGACATCTTCGCCGGACTATGGTAACACTCGTGGGAAATCAAAATAGAGAGCCGACAGAGACAAGCTCTTCACGTGATCAGACAATCTTCCTATGTCGCGCCAAGGAGCTGCTCGCCGCAGAAATCTACTGTACTTGACAATGTGTACGCCGACACAATCATACTGGAAGATCTTCATTCCATGACGACGACAGATCAAGGATGGTCAGGCGACTATTCGCAGCCCGAGATGGTATGTATCGTCGCCCGTGTGGAGAAGCCACTCATTCATTGCTTTATAGCTTTTCAGGGGTGCCTGCATGCTCCCCTGTTTCTCAGAGCAAGTGTGGCGGCAGATTACACTTTTCCTTTGTGCATTTGCTAGCCAGTCACTCTTCCATGAGATTGATCTTCATCTCACCATTGCTATTCAGCCCGGTCTAGGGGAAACTGTCGATAATGTCATTGATGGCCAACAGAGCGCAGACATCCACACGCAAAGCTTGCCCGGTGTCTTTGCTGTTCCCTCCGATCTCGCGTCACCCTTGGCATTTAAAGTTGGTATGGCAAAATTGAGTAGCATACCAGGCATGCCCATGAATGCACTTTCGAAGTTATTGAACCTTTGCGCGGGACATTGCTCTGGAGACAAAGAACTGATCTCACCCCTGTTGCAAGTGGTCTACTCACACAATCCACGCTTGCAACGGCTAACGCTCATATATGATGTTCCATTTCTCTCCTCATCCTGATTGAACTGCGTCTTACAAGATACTGTTGACGTTGAAGTGCCTGCCTTCAAACATGTTACCTTGTTTGTTCTTTTACCATCCCTTTGCTTTTCATCAGTCTGCTCATGTGTCGTTGCATGGCATGCATCGTGCATACAGAAACTCCGTACGGGCATGCCTCCCTTGTGGTACTACCTTGGCTTCGACATGCCAATCCGTTCTATTCAGAGCATTGTCGAACATGGGTTCCCAAATGTTTGTATGGTGCAGGTCAATGTGTCCATCTGGACGGTGACGCGATCCAAGGAAGACGGCGCGCTGGAGATGGAAGAATGGCCACGCCGCAGAGTCGAGTATCATGCGGCAAAGTGGCTCGAGTCGCTGGTGTGCGGATGCAATTTGGGAGGGGGTGAATGAATCGTGTGGTTCATGGTTACTTGATTGTCAGCATCCTGTAGCCCATCAGAGCATTGCACGATGATTACGCACGCGGCCCTGATGCAGTTTTCTTGGTCATATTGGTGGCATGTAGTGGACTATCTTCATTCAGCACAATGATATTGACATTTTGGTGGAGCAGAGCAAAGACTGCGATGTACACGCCGCTGCTGCCACTTGAGGCGATCTGAATAGGAAGATCCCCTTGTGCATCGAGACTGGCAATTGCGCCAGCGAAAATATCATTCTCGCACGGAGGGGTTATCTGAGAGGTTGTGGGGAGTTGGGGGAGCCGTTAGGGAGATAACGAGGGATATTGAACATGGGTATTGAACCCAGCAGTGGTTAGTTAGCCACCGGCATGTCGAGCTTTACACTTGATCGTGATAAGGGAAAAGAGATGAGCGGATCAAGTACGTTCACTGTGATCCAAAGAACAAATATGTATTACGAAGACATTAGTACTATGTAACTTTTGAGAGAAGACCTTAAAACGACACTTGAAAGACGGTGAGGTGGAGGAACGCGCAAAGGTTTCACTGACTGAGCGCTCATGGTAGAGAGGAGACATGACATAAGCGACGCGTTGTCGGAAGGGGCCGAGTCCCGAACAGTGTTTCAGACATTTGCTTGTGGGACGCGAACACATACGATGGACGTC
Source organism: Veloporphyrellus conicus (assembly GCA_038089715.1). NCBI lineage: Eukaryota > Fungi > Basidiomycota > Agaricomycetes > Boletales > Boletaceae > Veloporphyrellus > Veloporphyrellus conicus. Next base: position 31,835 of record JBBPLJ010000018.1, read on the forward strand.
GTACGTTTGCTCCTCCTCGTCGTTGTCCCCCGCATTGACCGTATGGACACCTCATAGGACTCTGATCAGGCCTCCAGCCCGTCCAACGTGGACGATTGGCTCGCTCGCTTCTCCCCACCCTCCGCTGGCTCAAGTCCTGGCGCTTTCCCGTTTTCCTCACACAAGATACAGTCCATCGAGTCTCGTCGCGCACGCATGTCCGACTTGCTCATTTTTGACGTCCTCCTTACACGCGGTGGCATACGCAGTCCTGACATGCTTTTCCCGCCAGCGGACTGGGTGGCTCTCGGCAACCTCCTCAACGCCATTGATGACAGCGTCTACGATATCCTCAAGAAGGACTGCTTGGTGTACATGCTTCTCAAGTGGGCTTGGGACATCGATGCAAAGGAGACCAACCCCGGTTGGGATGCCCGCTATGTCCAAGATCGATGCATAGCGCCCCAATTTGCGGCGTTGGCAGATGCGTATTGGTTGTTGGACACGGGCACTCATCTTGCGGTGTGTCCTGCCTCTTTTTAGAGCCCTTGGAAATGCTTATTCATTTGCCTCTAGAAAGCAGTTTCCATACTTTCGGACGCCCGTCTGAATAGAGACTATGTCTCAAAAGTTCTGCAGGCACTCGCACTATCGTCTTCGCCCGCTTCCTTTGCGACTGGTACCTGCCCCGCTACTGCAGCGCTCGTGGTCAAGTACGTTCGCACCGCAAAACCTCTGCTCACCGAGCCCGACGACATCGACCTCTACGCGCTCGCGCTCGCGCAACTTTCCTTCATGGATGCATGGGCATACCAAAAGTCCTTCCCAGAAGGAAGTGATACCAGGGAAAGGTTGTTCGGCAAGATAGTTGGCTGGTGTTTGACGCGTGCGTGTTATCTTTACCCTGTCCAAGGCAACAAACTAATGTGGACGAAAATCCATTAGCAACACCAAAGGAAGAACCCCTTGCCCAGCTTCTCGCCGTCCCCCTCTCGTCTTACGAGGAATCCTTTCTACTCACACTTGCCCTCCCCTCCCAGTTCTCGACGTCCTCGTCCTCTGGTATAAACGCGCACATCGGGGCAAGCCCATCCAGCCCAGTACTACCCTTACAAGCCATATCAATCCTGCAGGACCTACTCTGTGTGCGTGCGATCCAGTCCGGCGACTTCGTGCGCGCGATCAAGCTCGACCACCAATTCTCCTCCGTTTCGCCCTTTGGACCATCCTCCTCGAACATCAACTCTCAAGCTACTTTGTCTGCTCGGGACGCAATCGACCGCAAGTCGATTATTCAGGACCTGTTTGCCGCCCTCCCACCCGCAGAGCGAACGTTGCTCGAAGACGAGATCGGCAGGGTTGCCACGGGTGTACGCGTCAACGCGTCAACGCCGAGACAGGGTAATCCTACTGTGAGGCGACCTCTGTTGGCCGAGCCAAGTTTGAGCGCGAGCTGGGAAGACGTCGGCGTAGGTATGGGCTCACCCGCGCCCTCCCATTCGGCCCCGGTCTCGTTGTCGGCCGTGGGTGCTGGCTTCACAAGCAGGGCAACACCGGTGCTAGTGCCTACGATCAGCAGGGTGAATCAGTCGCCCTTCTCGACCTCGACGTCACGACCCCAGCCAGCTCCCAGTCGCCAGGCACCACCCATAGCCAAACTCACTGTATTCGGGTCGCCTATACCCTCCATCACAGGCGTGGGCACGGGTAGAGGTGTAATCACAGAGCGAGGCAAGACGCTCTTTTCTACCAGCACAACTGGTGGGCTGAGTGCTGTTGCCAAACCCGCTGCCCATGTATCGCTTTTCGACACCGCAGGAAGCGCCAAAAATGCCCCGAATGCATTCTATAAACCACCTTCAGCCCTGGGGGTGGCGAAAGCGTCGCTCGATACGGGAAGCGTGCTGGCTGCCTCTAGCACTGCGAAAACGACAGGGCAGGGTGCCAACGCGGCGAAACAAAACGGAAAGGCACAACAAGGCGAGAGGGAAGGTGAAGACGTGAGCATGGGATCCGGGTCTGATGTCGAGATTATCGAAGAGGACAATCGCGATGAGTCCGATGGAGATGAAGAGGACGAAGAAGCTGTGAGTGATGACGAGGATGCTGGCAACTTTATCACGCACGACAAAACCGGCGCCGCAGACTTCACTCTCCCTACTCGCCATGGCGACGAGCTGATGGACGAAGAAGGGCCGGAACTTGGTTTTAGCGTCTTCGGCGGAGACAGAACTACGATGCAAAATGGCAGCGCAAGTGAACATGGAAAGAGAGGTGTGAGCGGGGATAGGCATGCTTCGTATGCCTCTCCACCATCTCGCGAGGCAGACAATAGTCTGAGCGTGAGCGTCAACTCCACGAGAAGTCGACAGCGTGCACCGCCAGGCGCGTTCCACCACGAGGAAGACGATGAAGATGGAGATAATGAAGATGAGGACGAAGGCGAAGGCGAAGAGGATGATCGCGCGTCGCAGACAACACCAATCAATTCACCTCGCCGAAGCACGCGCACGAAAACGCAACCACAAACTCCCCCGCGTCCTTCCGCTCGTCCCCTACCCCAGCACAGTTCAAAGGGTGCCACGACAACCACAGGTGGTACCAGCCGGCCGTCGTCGCACACGGGGGGAACGTCAAGCGGGCTAAGCACGAGTCAAAATATACCCGGCTCACTGATGGACGAAGACGATGACGACGACCAGGACGACGCGCACTACTCGGATGCACGTGCACACACGGAAGAAGATACGGAAGATGGCGGGGAGGACGAAGAGGACGATGCGATTGCGCCTCTGCCCTCGCGCGTCCCCCGACGCACGCGAAGCTCTGGGGTCGTCGGCACGTCCACAACCACGTCTACCAAGTCGACCAAAGGGGCGGCAAAGACGACGGGGACGGGTGCTACGCCAAGAGGCAAGGCAAAGGCGCGGTCTTCAGGGGTAAAGACGCCTGCACGCAGATCATCGAGGCTCTCGATGGCGTCGCCAGCGTCGCCGGACCATCCCGAGGTTGCGTCGCCGACAAAGAGGAAGAGCACTGGTGCGCGGTCGTCCATGGCTGGAAGTGGGGGCGGAACGGTGACGACGCGGAGCAGCTCGAGGCGGAAGCGGTAGGGTACATAAAGGAGTGTAGTCGAGCCATAGACTACTCGAATAAAACTGTAGAGCAGTAATGGGCCGAGTCAACGGCACCGCCACCGGGATTTCCATCTTGCTCCATCGTCTTAGTCAGCCGTTTATCCAACCATCCAACCACCATGTACAACGGAATCGGGTTGACAACTCCCCGCGGAAGGTATTCCCCAACCGTACTCTATTTCAATCCAGATGGCTCACGATTTTTTCTCAGCGGCACGAACGGCTACGTCCAACGCAATCTGTCTGCCCTTCGGACGCACGAAACCGCCGCTGACCGTGCTGCGGCCTGGGACATTGCGCCCCCCAAACACAGGGAGCCCGACGAAGCGATTTTGGAGCACGAACGCAAACGAAAGGTCGAAGTCAAGTGCTTGGAGTTGCAATTAAAACTCGAGGACGATGGGTACGTTTTATCACCCTTTTTCTCCCTCTTCCTCTTTGTTCGTGTTACTGATTGATGTTGGAACAGCGTCGAGGAATCAGAGATCGAAGACAAGGTGTCTGCGCTCCGTGAAGCGCTCCTAAAAGACCTCGCCTCACTCGCCACGTCTGCCAAAAATCTCAAGGCATCCGACACGCACGCCGCCGCCGCCGCTAAAAAAACCGAGTTGGACAAGATGGCCCGTGCGCTCGGTACACGCAGGGACTATATCGAAGGCGAAGCCTTTGACCGCGAAAAACAGGAGGAGAACAAGCGCCTTCGGCTCATTGACCGTGAGGAGCGCGATAAGAAACGCGAGGAGGGGCGGGCAAGAATGTTGGAGCAACGTCAACGATGGGAGGCGGAGAAGCGGGAGCGGGATCGGCTGAGGCGGCGGGAAGAGGATCGGATGAGGCGGGAGCGTGAGGCGGATGAACCAAAGAGGAGGGAAAGGGAAAGGGAAAGGGAAAGGGAGAGAATGCCGCCGCCGCCTGTGCCGTCCCACCGGGAGAGGTCAGGGCGTGGTGATTCCTATCGGAGGTCACCTCCGCCCCGTCGTCATGAGGGGTATGAGCGAACACGGCCGCGATCACAGTCAAGGTCGAGATCACCAGAACCACATTCACGTCTCCCGCGTTCGCCCGTATATTCGCGTCGCCGGTCGCCCCCGCCTCGTCGAGCGCTGGAGCGTTCTATCTCTCCGCCTCGGCGCCGCTCACACTCGCCGTCTCCGCGTCGTGACCGCGACCGGTACGACTCGCCGCCTCCACGGCGACGTGACAGGAGCGAATCCCCGGTCCGTGACGACCGCGACCGCTCCCCTCCCCCACGCAGTGACGATAGTCGAGAGGAGAGGAGAGGACGGGACGCGTCGGCGTCGCCCAAGGCATCCAGGGCTTATACGCGTTCACGCTCGGCGTCTGCTGGGTCCTCGATGTCTGTGAGCACCAACGACAGCCGCTCGAGTGGTCGAAGCGCGTAAAAATGATTTCACAAACGTGATGCGACTGGTTGTTTTCTTTCTTTCATCAGTTTCCTGCGTTTTGCGCAGTTATAAGCGATGTCGTGCCCCAAGTAGCTTGCTTGATTATTGAATCGTTTTGCTCTGGGTGTGGGGTGATGGTGAATGTGTGAGATTCACTTCACACAGAGCAAACTACAGTGAGGCGGCAAGAGGAATAAAGTAATAGCGTGCTGGCTCTTCACATGGTTCTGTGTCGTTCACTGGTACCCCGTTGAGCAATGCCAGGGGGCGCGGAGACACGGAAGAAATAGTCTAGCGTCATATACTGCGAGCTCATGTTGATGTGTGGAGTACGGTCTCAGTATACCACCCCAAAACGTGTCAAGGAGCCTGACAGGGTGAACCTACATTAACTGGGACAATGCATTGCGGCTACATGAGCTAAGAAAGATGAGAGGTGGAGCACGACCGCGAGTGCCTCTATCTCAGAGAATGGGTGGGGGTACTGTAACATGCGAGGGGGCGCATGATGCGCCAGTCCCAGCAGGGATGCTCCGCAACCGCCCACAATTTCTTGGTCAGACTATCAAGGATGGGCCCGGGTGGGTAGAGTTGGAGACGATATGCATGGCGTCTTGGTCGCCGCGTATCCACCTAAGCCAGCACAAATTATTAGAATTAGTTGTACCGTTTTCTCCGTAGGGAGTGATAGCGCCGAGAGGATGAAAGAGCGAGTCCTGACGGTGTAGAGCAGGAAAAAGGAACATCCCTATGATTGTGGCTACAAAGTAGGACATGTCACCTTCATCGTGCCGTCGTCTGCTGTCCTCCCGTATTCTGCTTCAACCGGTCGACCAACGGTGCATCTGCCCCGTTCGCAGCAGGTATCTCGAGCTTATTCGTGGCGTCCTTTCTCCCCCTCCGCGTGTCACCCTTGAACCCTACATAATACACTCGTGACTGATCTCCGCCAACCGAGTCTCCCTGTCCGCGGGTGATCAAGAGTCCGTGATAAGCTCGACAAGCAAATGCCATATATAGTAACCTCAAAGGAAAGAGAAGCCCCGCTCGTGGGGGCATGGCGCCAAGGATCAGGATCAAAGAGAACACGACTCACAAAGTAGAGGCTCAACGCGTGCACGCTCGTAAACGCCGCAACCCTCAGAGGGTACTCCACAACACTCGTTTCTCCCTCGAGAAGGCTCATATCGAGATGTGGTTTCGTGTGCTCCGCGTCTGCGAAATCGATAATGTTTGCGTAGTTGGCAAAGATCTTGAGA
>JBBPLJ010000018.1:37715-56400 GCA_038089715.1 Veloporphyrellus conicus
ACCGTCATTCGTCCAGTAATTTATGAACACCGGTCGATTGGAGCGAGGCAGCGTGATGTGGGAACATTCGGCGTACATGAATGGAAACAGTATCAGCAGTTGCAGCGTGGTGATGACGACGAGAATGGAAGGACAGGGCTTTACCGATTTTGAGGATGACAGACTTGATGCGCACATTCTGGGAAAAGGGAACGTGTATGATCATCTGGGAGCAGGGTCGCGATGATATCACCTTCCAGGCCTGTGCATGAATCATGGCTCGCCTTTACCTGGTCGTCTACCCCCGAATCGGCAAACTGGGTTGTATCCTCGCGATCAGACCAAGGTTTGATGAGTGCTTTCGCTTGCTCTGGAACAGCGAGATTCAAGCCATGCACGCTGTTGTCGTGCGGATGGGTCATTAGTAACGAGTCGGACCGCGGGTGAGTTGAAGCACTCACTTGTCCCGATCTATGTAGCCGAACAAGTTTGAGTGGTCTGCACCATGCAGATCTGTGGCGACCGAGTTCAAGCCTTCGTCCGACATGAGTAGTAGAGTAGTTTGATCGGCTCGACTTGTTACACTTCCACAAATGGATATCCCCGAAAATGCTAAAATTTGGTTTCTTCCAGCACCACGAGGAGGAAGATGAACAGGCTCTGTCTCACTGCTGCACTGCGGAGGACAGCGCGCCCATGGTCACGTATTCATACACATAGAGTAATCGTTCAAAGCGCCTATTCCACCTCGTCGTCTTCGTCCTCCAAGACCGTTTTGCCGGAAACTTTGTCGACCCCGCTCGACACAACTGTTGACGCGGGGACACCTGCTTCTCCTCCTGGAGTGCCCCTTGCGGACGTCCCTCAAGATGGGTTCCTTCCCGACCTCATGCAGTACGACAAACTCCTCGACGAGCACTCCGCCGCAGACTTTCCCCCCACTCAACGTGCTCCCTTTGCCAACCGCGTCATCGTGCGCAACGACCCCTCCATGATCATTGGCAATTTCTATGATGCCTCCGCCTCCGCTAAAGATACCCGAGAAGATCCCTCTGGCCTCAACGCGCGCGAGGACCGCGAGGGCATCCGGGACGAGGAAGTTGAGGAACTGGAGGAATTGGACGACGATGAGGCGATGGGCCAGGTCGTCGATACGACGAGTGCGTCCCCGCTCACACCCGAACAGGTCGCCAAACTGCACGTCTACCCGCTCATCATGCGTCGCGTCACACAGCAGACCGGCAAGGGCAAGATCCACTCCATGTATTCCCTCGTTGTCGTCGGCGACGGGAATGGCCTTGTTGGGTATGGCGAGGGCAAGGACGAGGAAGCCGCCGTCGCGCGCGACAAGGCACTCACGAAGGCGCTCCGGTCGATGGACTATGTCGAGCGCTTTGAAAAGCGGACCTTTTGGACGGAGGTAGAGTCCAAGTTTAGGAGTACCAAGATCATTCTGCGGCCGCGCCCTGTCGGGTTTGGATTGAGGTGTAACCCAAACATACATCAGGTACTCAAGGCAGCGGGTATCAAAGATGCGAGTGCAAAGGTATGGGGGAGCAGGAATCCGCTCATGGTTATCAAGGGGCTGTTCAGAATGCTTCAGTCTGGTCATGCGCCGTTGGGTATGGGTGATGGAGTGGGGGGTGGTATGAGGCGGTTAGACAAGGGAAGTGGTCTTAGGAATAAAAATGCAACTGAGAGGGACAGAGGGAGGAAAATGGTGGATCTGAGGACATTGTGATCAGGTATCCTAGGTATTTTACTCTACGTTCCTTCAAGTTGTCAACAAAGTGACACCCTGGTGATTGCGATTATTCGTTCAACAACGAACCATCGAGAGAGACGTGCGCTGGTGTGTACAATTGGCCCTACCGGTGGACGGGACCTCCTTCGTGCAGCCTCAAAGCCATAACCGTCAAGAGGAGAAAGAATCAACTACATTCGCAACAACCAAGCGTGTTGTAAACTTTAGCTGCGTTAGCTGTACTATTGGTAGTCTGGAACAATCCACTGGGAGACCTTTACGGACCACGACAAGCAGAACGCGGTTAGACGACAATGTGATAAGGAAATACACGTCCAATGATCAGTAAGAACAGCCTGGTATCACGAGTATCATATCGTCCACAAACACTCAATGACAGGGCTCGCCAAGTCATGATGCTATGTGATCATCTTCGTCACCAGCCCAATCGGCGTGACTACCAGGAGTCGTCGGGTGATTTTCGGCCATTGCGACAGCCCTGACACGGCCCACTAATGCATCGATGTCATGGCGAATCTCTGCTTCGTGAGCAGTCGCGGGGTGCGGTGGCACATCCTTGCGCATAATCGTCTGAGACACAGATGCGGAGCCATCTCGTGTCTGTTGTGTTTTGGTGGCGACCAGCGGAGGCTTCGTAGCTGCAGCGGTGCCCCTCCCTTGCTGAGGGCGAGTCGCACGTCGATGAGCGACAGCGCGAGGGGGCAGTAATGACACTGTCTGAGAATTTTCGGGAGGAGAAACGGGCGCAATTACGACAGTAGGGACAGTCCAAGGCTGTTAGAGACGATGTGAGCAACGGGTAGTGGACCCAAAGTGATACATCGATGGTGCACATACCGTACGGGAATCAGTAGAAAGCTGCATCTCTGTAAGTGAAAAGAACACGCAATCTCAAGCTCAACACTCACCCTTGGGCGACGTTGATGAGATGTTGCTTCGTACTTCGTCTGAATTGTCGAAATTAATTCCCTGTCAATGACATTAGTAACTAGCGCAGATGCTTGGGTCGCAGAACCACCCACTTGTGTGAACCGCGGAGCTCCGTCCACGTGAGATTGGGTTTCGCCGCCGCGGCTTCCATGAAACACTGGACGTGGGAGCCGCTGTTAGTCCGGAAATACAATAGTACTTGAAATATTCCACCTCTGTGAACGTCGGTCCTTGTTCGCGGTGGTGTACAATCTGACCATCCCTGGAAGCAGACAAACAAATCTGAGGAAGGCTCGTTAGTTCAGAGGCCTCAGGGGTTTGTGCAATCAAACGCATACTACACTGAGCCCTTTGACTTCATGGGTCTCAGCCACCGGTGGACTGGGTCCAGCCCTGGCTGTGTGGCGATGTTTCTTTTTTAATACCACTACAATACATCAGAAACGTTGATTCCACTGTTATCAAGAGAAGACTTACGTAGAACAAGGGTGACTTTCGCGACAACTAGGACATTTTAGGAGTTAGTATTCGAGTTGCAACGTTGAATGACCAGGCTAAGCAACTGACCTTTGAATAGTTGACCAGGGCGAACCACCCGCAGCCTCTCATAACTCTTTGCCCTCGGTAAGTCTGCCGATGAAAAAAGTCATAGTGTAGTGATGCGATAATTTGTGTACCACATACCTAATAGAGTTTGGGAGTGGCAGCAATCGAAGAGTGCCTGAACACGTGTCAGCAAACAGACAGCCTGGCACTAAACGCGCGTACAAATAGTTTTGAGCCTTTTACTTTTTCAAGTGGTTCAATAATGCGATCATAGAGAATCTGACATATATGAGATCAAGTGTAGCACGGACATTGAGCACTCACATGATCAAGAACAGGCTGTCCGACCGCGAAGTCGATTTCTGAGGTAAGATAAGCACGAGAACGAGCCAAGAACAGCTCCACTGACCACTGTCCCTGCCGCCGACACTCGTACTCGCGAGATCATGACAGTATTCATCTCCGCCATGTCCGGACACTGAATTCTGTCTCGACCATGCCATTTCCACATAGACATACTATACAACTCACGGTAAAAGAAAAATTGACAGTTTTCAGGAATATTGTTGGTCAATAAATTGATTTGACGCAACTACAAGCAAGTTCAAGAACTTCGATTCGACGTGGAAAGTAAAGCGACGCACGATCCTTCGCCGAGTAGGCCGGAGATGTTTCGGATAACTTGTATCATCCTTCATCAAGATAATGTCATCCCACCGGTACCCGTGAGAAACTTGAAGGGGGTGAGATCGATCAAACAAAAGCGACCGGATGATACATGCCTATCAGGAAAGTACGAAGGGCTTCGGCGTCTCGATGAGCGAAAACAGCATCAGACGGGCCACCAAACTTGGATCCAGGATGGCTACTGACGTGCTGTATAGCGATGAGAAGAGCTCTCTTGTTCCCTAGGGGTTTCGATGAGATATCCGTGGTCACGCCGGTGTTGGGGTTGGGGAAGCCTTGGGGTGAAGTATAATTTGGTTCAAGGCTTGCCCCGACTTGACTGGCTTTATAATTCACTTGGTTGATTTCTGGAGCATGCAAACTAGCTCGCTCGTTATCTGAGGAGGCGTGGCGCGCTCTGCGATACGTAGTAGCATGACTTGAGTCAGGATTGCCAGAAGACGGACTGTGATTCCGTGGGACTACGTAAGCAAGATGAGTAGCCAAACAAACATAAACATTCACTCGTCTGTAGGCGGAAGGTCTGAACTCGCACCCCCCTCGTCTGGGGCTGGTGTATCAGGTGGAGTAGAATGCCCTTCTGAGAATGTTGAGGGTATTGTAGCATCGCTATCAACAGCATTTTCAATCGCTTTGCTTCGCAAGGATACCGCGCCTGAGGCAAGTCAGTCCGATCAATCTTTTTCTTCTCAACTGGCGAATATGGTAAATACCGTGTGATAATACTATTGAGTAGTTGTTGATCACACTCGCTATGAGTCGGTCTTCCTGTAATATATCTTCAGCGCTGAGAAATCCCTAAATTACGCTTTACAACTACAAGATCAGCAAGTGACTCGGCACGAACCTCGTCAAGTAACGTAATCCAATGGCTGTCATGTGTAACTGCAACAATAGCAGAAGGAACCTGTTGCGGAGAAATCGTTCTCAATCAGTAATTACAAGGCCATCCACCTCACTACATGATATGCACCTTTCGTAACAAATACCGGTTGATTATATCAGAGGGGTGGAAGGGCTGAACATTTATTAGCGCTTAGAAATGCAACTTTCTGATGACTGAAAGGCCCACCTTTGCCACTTGCGGAAAACGATGAACCGTAATATCTTCAGCGACACTATCATTTTTATTCGCGGGAAGATTGCTCCCGGCGGCGTCCATGTTCGAGGTAGTCCTCCCTCTTGGGGTATTGGCTGTCAAGCCACCACCACTGCTAGATGACCCTCCCCACAGGTATGACAGCCACGAACCACTGGAAAACTCGGCATGGCGGGGTCGTACGGAAGGGAAATCGGCCTTAACATTGACCCATTTTGTGCCCAGTATACCTTCTCGAACGGCAATTTTGAATCCCTGTATGAACACGGTCTGGTTTGGTATCCCATTATAGTACTGGTCGGAAGGTCCTACACGCCAATCCATGGAGTGCGTGGTCTGCCAAGTGTAACTCCCCATGATATTACCTCCACCAACTTGCACAGCCCTAAACTGAGCCGAAGCTTCATGTATGCCAGCCCCTTGACCCTGTTGGTATGTAGCAACGGACCAGGATTGAGCTTTGTACAAACCGGTGATTAAATAGAGGGAATCGTGGCTGACGATCCGACCAAGACGTTCTTCGGCAAAAGTGTACCAGTCCACTGCATGCCGCATGGCTTCATCCCGGAACCGAGATTCATTTCGGAGATAATAACGTTCTGCGCCTTCAGGGAGAATGAGAACTGCGCCTTCGCGAGAAGACAAGATAAATTCATAGTTCAGAGGACCCGGTTGCGCATGCCTTGATCAAAGTCAGTACAACAAGATCGAGTATCGCATAAGGTCTTTCAGGTGAGATGGTGTCGCACCTTGCGGGATCTCCGTCGGGCGGCTCCGTGCCACTCACCCACGTTACTGAGGAAGTCGAGATGATACGGCCTGCAGCCTCGGCTTTGGGAAACTTGGCTATATCCCTTCTATTGAGTGAAATGGGAGTAAAGTTGTCGGGGACACCAGTTTCTTGATGTACCGGATCTGTAGCAGGTAAACATATGTTGAAAAAGACGTCAAAACTGCCATCTGTTGGGACGACGACGCCGACATCTCCAATCTTGAACCCTTGTTGAACATAGACGTCTGGAAGGTTCACGTCGGGCTCTGGCGTCCACAACGGGTATCCACGACCAGAGACGAGAAGCCTCGCATAGAGATCCTGTGGGGAGGGCACAGCCATGTTCGGTGAGATTTTCAGAGCCTCGAGCCATTACGGATCGCAACACTTTATGGTACCAAACTTCCTGTGCGTAATGTGGCAGTGGCGATGCGGGTATCTCAACGAACAGTAATGTATTTGGTTGACTATGTCGTAAATATAGCCAGAGTTCATCACTTGTGAGGCACCGCTGGCTCGTCGGCACGAATCATGCCTGACATGCACATCAGCAGGGTGGGCTCTTTCACACGGTGTCACGTACGTTCTGGACGCTATGATGTCCGTTTTGGTACATGATGCCGCCCAGCCCGTGACGACCGGGAAGGAAGGTATTGCGGGCCCATGGTGAATGGTCCGCACAGCATTGCGTATCCAGGCTCGTTGGATGTAGGACTTGCAAGGACAGAACGGTTGACTGAAAGGGATGGTCCTGACGTCAAGTCTAGCTTCGTGATTTGAAAGCCAAGTGGCGCCGCCAAAGGCAACGCTACTAAATTTGCGCCCAAAGTGTCGACATTGGCGGAAGTGAACCATTGGACAGCGCGCGAGTGAACGAGGAAGGGTTCCGAATACGACTCCAAAGTGCACCTGCCAGGAACGCGGTAACGACGGAGGCCCAAAGCTCGCAGCGACGAGACAGTTGATGTCCAGGGTATGTGAAGATGGAAAGCTAGTTGAGACCTCGACGACCCCGTCGGATCGGATGTATAAGAGCCAAATGGCAAGAAATGCTCCCACTCGCGCACATCACGATCTTGCTCCTCGCCGTCAACAATGTCTAAAGCACATCAGATCCAGAAAGCGGAGAAGTCCCTGGACGATGAGACCAGCATCAAAGATTCACCGCCTATGTTTCCCACTTCTACAGCGGAGTCTAGGCTTATTAACGAGGAGCCAGTTGACTAAACGACGGGCCATGGATTGAGTTCACCTGACACGGAGAGAACAACATAATCTCCTCCAACGATATCCGCGATTGGATAAGGTCAAGGTTAAGGGTCTGGCTCGACAGAGCTTGGACTTGCTCAAATTCACCCTGAAACAGGTGTGTTGTGGGTGTAAAGCAGGTGTGCGAGGGTGCATGCGCCCACACACATGTGACTACAGTAGAAAGTTTGTGAGGCTGTGCAAAGGGCCAGGGGAAGCAGGCGAGATTGAAGGTCTTAGGTGAAGGCGTCCCTGGTGACACGAGGATGGTGCGGATAAACAGGATTGCCAAGGCCCGTAAGGGTAAAAAGCCAGGGCTAAATAAGCCTGTAAGACATCGAGCGTTGGTATACATTACAGTATATTCAAAAAAACCACGACATGACGACTCAACGAATGGGGAGGCATGCAATGTTAGACAACAGTGTGGAGAAAACCAGAAAACAGGTAGCAAGTAGTGCATCAACTTCAGCTTATACTTAGTGGCACGAAATGACGAGACGAATAGCAAAATACTAGCAGTAGGAGCGGTATACACTGAGAGAGCACGGACGAACCATGACAGAAAGCAGCGGAAGCAGAGAGAGCAAGACAACATTAAATATTGAAGGCTCGACCGGCAATCGATGTCAAAAATGAAGAAGCAAAGCAGCCATCCAAACTAAATGATCTCTAACACCCTCACCCCAATATCCTTGGTTTTGGCCTGATACCGGGGCGCTGGAACGATAATCTCGTACTCAGCAGCAACGCGCTTGTATTGGTATGTTGACTGTTGCTCGAGCAAGAGCGCGGTAAATGGACGCTCAAGGCGGGCAATTAGTCGCAACGCTTGGGTATAGTCTTCTGGCCGTGATGGAGGGTCAGCATACAAAGGCGGTGTTGGTGTAGGGGTATCGGGGGAGCTGGACTTACCCTCTGACTCTTCATCCGATACGGGCTCATGAGCAAAATCACGGAGATCACGGAGCCAGGGGTGCACGAAGACGAATTTCCGTGCTTCCCTCAGTATCATGTCCGCGGACCTAAACTCCACCAGGCCAAGCAGTGGGACCGTTGCACAGTGGAGATTCCACAGACAACCACTTGATGCTTGCACGTCAATCTTTGTCACGGAGAACACAATGCACGGAAGCTGTAAACAGCGGTGTGAAAATGTTGCTCGAGGAAGTTTGATGACCTGGTCGTAGAATGCTAGGCAATCCTCTCGTGACAATCGATTGCGGAGCTGTTCGATGCGTATAGACAGCTCACTGATACCCATGGACGGCGCGCTATATGGGGTCTGACTATAAGCAGCAAGGGAGACGGGAAGAGCGGAATTGTAGGACGATGGTTTCCCAGTCCACGCGATGACAGTCAAATCTCCCGACCGAGCGACGATGTCTTCTAAAAGATGGCCAAGGGCTGTTTTTCCCAAGCCGTACCGAGGCACGATGTCGCTTGAGAATATCCCGATCAGGGAGTACGCGATATCCTCGTCCTTTGTTGCATCACGCATTGATGCCAAGCGAAGCTTCTCCCGTACTCCCAAATATTCTGGCTGAAAGCTCACGATAGTCTCCGGAATGACTCCTATGGCACGAGCTAGTTCCTCCTTGATGGCAAAAGAATCTTTGTGGTTGGTGGACGTGTCATTGAGATATGGTTTCCAGTTTCTATCATAGAACCGGATAATCTTCGATGCAAGGAGTTCCTGTAAGGTCCAAGCGCGAGTCATCCACCGGCTCTTGGCGAGGCTGCCGGGTCCAGACGAGGGTAGGACATCTGCAAGGTAGACAAGGGTCGCTGCAGCTTCCGCGTACCATGTGTACATGGAAATAAGGGTTTGACTCAAGATTGCGTTCGTGCTCTTGTCGATGCAGCATGTATCTGACCAAACCCACCGGTGACCATCCTTGCGAGCTGTGTTGCAAAATTGTTGGAGCTTCACATTCAGTGGTGATTTATCTAGATTCCAGATCGAGTTAACCAAGTTCACGTCCTGGAATGTAGGTTCAGTTCCTTCCCATGTGTGCGAAAACATGACCCATTCAAAGTATTTTGCGACTGCGTGAAGGATGTGATCATCTCCTGCGTTTTTGGTCACGGCCTCAGAGACGAGTCTCTTATAGGATATTTCCGATTTGAAAATCCGAATCCGCTCTTGTGCATCACAAAGTTTTCCAGTCGTAAGGTCGACGAGAACATGCGGACAGTGTTTGAAGATAGTGTGAATAGCGGTATCGATGGTAGCCATTGCCTTCTGTGGATAGTCCTATAGAATATCATCGATTTTTTGCACCAAGAGAATATCATAGGAACATACAGCAGATTTCCTCATCTAGAGAATTATTTCGCTCACAGCCTAGATAGGATGTGATAAAGCATAATACAAACTATGAGAAACCTTGGAACTCATGGACTTGAAAACCATTCACCAGCTAGGTGGGATACGATAGTCAGCACGCGAGATATTTCAGAAAATTAAGGCAACGACAATCACTCACTTGCTAGATTGGTTACGAGAAGAACGAGGTAGTTCGTAAGCCAGGCGAGAAAACATGGAGCCTAGGATCACTTACTTCCTAGAGGAGGCGCGACAAACATTCGTTATTCATGAGCAGCATTAAGTCATGAAATGCATGATTACTCACTTCCTACATGGGGTACGGAAAGCAGGATACAGTCCGTGAGACGGCTATGTAGACACGGTGCCGACAATCACTTACTCCCTAGAAGTAGCGCGACAAGCACCATGTAGTCAGTTACACAGCTATAAATATCGATCACTCACTTGCTGCATGAGGTGAGGAAACACAATACAGCCAGTGAGGCAGCTGTTCAAACATAGAATCGACAACTGCTCACTTGTTGCTAGATAGAGCACGATAACATTTGTGAGATAACTGCCAAAACGCGGGGCAAACGACCACTCACTTGCTAGACGGCGTGCAACAAGAGCGATGAAATCAGCAAGACAGCTGTGAAGACATTGCGATAACGACCACACACTCGCTACAGAGCGTGCGCGAAGCACGATGCAATCCATGAGACAGATATGTGAAAAATGAAACTGAGGATCACATACTTGCTAGATGCAGTACGAGGAGCACGATGCATTATGTAAGACAGCCGTGATAACATGGTACTGTACGACGTTCACTCACGCGCTAGTGACACAACCGTGAAGACATGGTCACGTGGGCCGAGAACAACTTACCTGCTAGATGGGGTGCAACAAGCACGATATTTGTGACACAATTGTGAAGACACGGAGCCGACGACTACTTACAACCTAGACTCGAACAGGGCGATACAGGCACGATACAATCCGTGAGACAGCTGTGAAGTAATATAGCCGACGATCACTTACTCGCTAGATGGGGTGGACAAGTACGATATCGTCTGTGAGACAGCTGCGGACACGGAACAAGCCCTCACTCACTTCCTAGATGGGGTGCGATAGTCACAATGCACTCCGTGAGATAGCCGTGAAAATATGGGGCCGACGTCACTCACGATCTAGAGGTAGTGCGATAAACACGATGCCGTTCGTGAGATAACTACGAAGGAATGGAGCCAACGATAACTTACTTGCTAGTAGATTGGTACGAGAAGCACGATGCCGTATGTGAGATAGCTGTGAAAATACGGAGCTGATGACCACTTACGCCCTAGAAGATGTGCAAGAAGTAAGATGCATTTTGTACGGCAGTGCCAACGTGAGCCGAAAATCACCCACTTGCTAGATGGTGTGCCAGAAGTACCATGTGGCTCATGAGACAGTAGTGAAAGCATGCAGCTCAAGATCGCTCACTTGCTATATGTGCAGGGAGCATGATACAGTCCATGAGAACAAGGAACCAAATCTGATCATAACTCACTCGCTAGACGGGGGACGAAACGCCCGATAGAGTTAGTGAGACAGCCGTGAAGACATTAAGCCGACCATCACTCACGTGCTAGATGGGATGCGACCAACAGGATGCCATTCGTGAGACTACCAGAAAACAAGAGTCGAGGTTACTCACTCGCTATGTGGCGTACAACAAGCGAGGTTTATTCGTGAGACACCTGTGGAAACATTGATCCAACGACTACTCACAACCTAGATGGATGAAACAAATCCTCGATACAGCTCTGAAGCCAGGAAGCCGACGATCACTCACTCGCTTCATGAGACAAGCGTAGTGCTGTCCGTGAGACAGATACGTATGAGACACGGAATTGACCATCACTCACTTCCTGGGGTGTGATAGGCATGATTCGTGAGATAGCTGTGAAGATATGCGGCCGACTGTCATGACTGGTCACTTACAAGCTAGACGCGTACGATTGACACGATTTGTTCGTGAGACAGTTCTGAAGACAGACTTGGATATCACTCACTTCCTAGATGGCGCGCCAGAAGCACGATCCATTCCGTGAGACAGCTGCGAAGCCACAAAACAGACGATCACTCACTTCCTTGATGCGGTGAGAGATACATGATAGAATACGTGAGACAACCGTGAAAACATCGATCCAAAGATCACTCACTTGCTAGATGAGGTAGGAGAAGCACGCGAATCATGAGACGGCTATAAATATAAGACTAAAAGATCACTCACTTGCTAGACGATATATTAGAGGTGTAGATGATGAGACAGCTGTGAAAATGGTGTAGAACAATCGCTCACTCGCTACATAGGGTGTGAAAAGCACCACGGCGTTTGTGAGACAGCTATGAAGATCGAGTTGACTACTGACTCGCTATATAGTATGATACAACAAATAGCATGATCATGAGAGACTGCGAACACATGGAGTAGACCACTCACTCGCTGGATGGTGTAATAGGCGCAATTTTGCGTGAGACGCCTCTAAAGACGTGTAACCAACAAGTGCTCACAACCTAGATGGAATGCGACGAGAACGGTATATCCCGTCATATAATTTTGAAGTCATTGGGCTGATGATGACTTACTTCCTAGATAAGACGTGATTAGCACGACACGGTGTGTAAGAAACATATGAAGCACAGAGCAGACGAGCACTCACTTGCTAAACAGTGTATCAGAAGTATAATGTAATCCATGAGACAGCTGGGACGATGCCATGGAATTGACAATTGCTTACGACCTCGAAGAACGATGCAGTCTATGATACTGTGGAAACATGTAGCTGTGGACCACTTACTCGCTAGATGTGGTGTGTAAAAATGATGCAATCCGAGTCCGTGATACAATATATGTTTGAACTATGGAGTCACTCACAGACTGTGGACCGGTGGCAGCGCGCTTCCTGTCAGATAGCTGAATTGAAAATATCGACTGACTTGCCATCTCGGAGAATTCTGTCACTTTTTTTGTCTTGAATATTGCTCGCGGTAGTTGACTCTAAAGAGCGCTATCATGAGCGTGACAACGTGACTGATGATAATCGATCATTTATTCTTGATTTCTAGGTTTGGTGCGACAATGTGACACCACACGCAACTCATTCTCGATCCTCGGCGCAACTTCCAACGAATGTCTTTGTGCTTGGAATCTCGAGAATAATGGGTTCCTTCCTGAAGTACAGCAACTACCTCGACTGAATACTCCGTCGCAGGCTCTCCACGGAATGCCCCCGCGTCATTGTGCAGACACCACCACGGCCTCTGCCAAGAATGCCCAAGAGGATCTCTTCCGCTTTAACGCGCTCGAGGACCGCGAGGGAGTCCAGGACGAGAAAGCAGAGCCGGGCGACGGTAAGGCAATGAACCACGTCGGCGATACGAAGAGCACATCCCCGCTCGTGCCCGAACAGGTTGCCAAATTACCCGCTCATCATGCGCCCGGTCACCCGACAGACCTGGGTCCTGCAAGGGTCATCCTATTCTGTGTATTCCCTCGTGGGGTATGACACATGCCAGAGAGGAGAGGCCGCCACGGTGCACGAAAAGGCGCTCACAAGTTCCGATTGATGAATTATGTCGAGCAGTTCGAGAAGCGGCCGTTTTGGATGGAGGTAGAGACTAAGTTTGGGAGTACCAAAATTATTTTGCGGCCACGGCCAGTGTCGGGCTTGGGTTGAAGTTCAACTCGAATATACACCAGGTGCTCAAGGCTACAGATGTCAAGGATGCGGCGTGTGCAAAAGGTGAAGGGAATACGCTGACGGTTATCAAGGGATTGTTTAGAATGCTTCAGGCTGATCATCCGCCGTTGGATATGAGGGATGAAGGAGGTGTATTCGGAGACAATTATACAAGCTGGGAATTCAGTGGTCTATTAAAGGCATAAAATCGCAAAGATGGACAGAGGGAGGAAAATGGAGGATCAGGCTCCAAAGTTGTGATCGCACTACAACCAAAAACCGATACTCTAGTGATGGTAACTTCTCATCCTATTTAAATAGACCAATCAATAAGAATGCTCCCAAGAACCTGGTGACGACCAGTCGGGACTATTAAGATCAATGCCAACTCTTCGCATGTTGCTTCCCAGCTCATCGACATCCGCGAGGTCATCCAGTGTGGACATGATGGTGTCTCCTCCTGGCAGCATGTTGGATAGTGTTATCAGGGCTGCTTGCCTTCCCATCGTGTAATTCACGGGTGAGTTCAAGAGTCGAAGGTGCTGCACTACTGTACCCTTGCTGCAACCTCCTCCGAGTTGTGTAAGTGCTTGCTAATGCTTAGAGAAGAAAAACCTATGCCGTCGTTTCCACGATTTTATGAGCGTAGGTTAAGCATCACAAAAAGTGTGCTTCCATGGCATGCTACCCCAATTAAATGTCAACGTTTCCGAGTCAGCATCCCGGCCCACTCATAATCTCCGCCTCAGCGCTCAGCACTCGCGTACATTACGACGTAGATCTTTCACGTAAATATTATGTTCTTACTGGTTCATCCCGCATAGCTATGATCATTGATAGGTGCTAGTGGACAATGGCAGGCTTCAAATCGATGTTGCGGAAGGTGTCGAATTTCTGAGGACCGGAACCAAAATTCCAATGATTTACCACTATTGATCTACTCCATTCTGCAAATACATCTATAGGAATGAGTAAGTACAGCATAAGCAAGGTTAGACTATCTCGATGATCATTGCCCCAGGTATTTATAGCCTGTTACCATCACCACTTCGCCAACCTATGTCATCCGCACAGTGGGTCACTAGAGTCACTGCTGCGAGTGTAGGTTACTGTTCCGTATACCTACAGGTTTACTCCCACTGTGCAACAGTCTGGTAGTTCCCCAAATGACCTCCAAAGTGTGATGGCCGGGGTAGCCGAGCCCCCCGAGTCAGCTGAATGATAGATATCATTTTCATGACTTTCTCGGCGTACAACCGCACAATCGCTTGAGCGCTCTAGTCTTGAAACCTTGACGTTCTACGAAAAAACACCGTGTGCGTAAGTTTCGGACTCTTCGGAAGTTATTCCTGCCTGAACCTGCCTGAAACGGTCTGAAGTTCGCAGATCCCTAGGAAAATAAAATATTGACGCCCGAGACACGCGGGAGTGTCCTAGTACGAGCCTACATTTTTCAAACATCTATCATTCCCGGGTTCGCTTCCGCTGTCTCGCACTTTCTGAAAAAAGTCAAAGTTGCTCGCTCCGAGGATTTCGGGGGCGCCGTTCGTATGGGTCATGTTGCCGTTGTCTCGGATGATTTTCAATCTCTGATTCTTTTCCAATTAGTTGTCAATTCTGTTCCAAGCGAGCTAGGTAGGTAACTTGCGCACCTAGTGGCCCATCACGTGCTATCAGGGAAGGAAAGATTCTGCGCGACAGCGACCAACGACCTTCGTACAGTGAACGAAGTGCTGACGGCAGACACAGTTTCGCGGCAATCATATTACATTTGGTGCTCTCGGACCAACGATTTGCCCTCAATATATCCCATCAAAGGTGCCTGGCTCGGCCCAGAATGTCAAAATCGACGAGGACAAATATGCACGGACGCGGAAAGCCTGTCTCTGGCTGTCCGAAATTCGCGGAGCAGACTGTAGCTGAACCAAAACAGTTAAATGGCACATTCTGCGAAACAGTCAATGGTCACGCGTTGTCTACTAGAAGGAAGCACGAGGACCGGGCCTACGTACATGCCTTTTGTCTTCTTCGGAAACACGATAACCCAGCCGTGCACTACTCCACAACCTTTGCAACTCCCTCCTCTATCTGAGACCTCCGAGGTTCCGCGGATCGATCTGGTGTAAGTCGGAGCGGGTCATCCTTACTACGCCTCACCGGGTCTCGGTACATATTAGTCACCGTGAAACATTGGAGCTCCCTTGAGATCAATCGTTCCCGAAATCCCGACACGAGGCACTCCAATTTCCAAAGATGAGTCTAGGAAATAAATTTGTTTTCATTTTTATTTTATTTATTTACATAATCTTACAAGGGTCTGGTCCACAGGCCAGAACCCCCGAAAGTGGTTCCGTGTCTTTTCCAGAATTCTGTATCATTTGACTCTTTTGGTCCAGGAACTCCACCCATTCCAGAAAGCGCTTACATTGAGGCACCTCTATGAATCACATGTAGGATTGGAGACATGAATCCGTGTGTCTTCGTCGTTCAATGTTTGTTACATACCAATGCAAGGGAAGATTTCTTGTACGCCAGGTACATATACAATACAATGCTGATAACAGCAAAAAAAGAAGAAAGAAAAGCGTGAACGAGAAAAAGAAAAAGAAAGAAAACGAAATCATGGTCGTGAACGTCGGAGGTGGCAAGATATGTAAGTGCCACATGCCATGAAAGTGAGGCGAATGAGGCGACGAAATGAAGAAAATGCGCGGCTTTTGGTACAACGTATTCTTTCGTATGAAGCAGCAGAGTTCATCATGAATGTGAGGTCATGGCTATGTAACGGATAGAAAGGAAAAAAGAACGATCGAATTCGGTAGGGAACGATGATCGTGGAGCCTCCTACGAGGCCCCAGCGGTGGCAAATAATTTTCCTGGAGAGAACCAATTGCGCCGTGTCCGTGGTCGTGCCGCCTGACGACAGGACTCGTGTAGTCGCGTCGTCATTGTCGCGCCGGTTTGCGATACAATCGGGACAGTTGCAGAGGGAGGTTCTGAAGCAGGTGGAGAAGGCGAGCGACGCCAAGATGATGTAGGACTTGAGGTGAAAAAGGTATGAAACGGAAACGCGTCCGTGAACGAGCCTTTCCTGCCCCGGTGGTCTTCCTCGGCGCCGCCCGGTGGGGTCCGTGGAGATGGTGAAGCACGTGGAAACGAAAAGCGCCAGAGGGACGAGGACCAGCGTTTCTCTTCGCTTCCATTCGAAGAACGAGGGATGGGAATGGGCACAGGTGAACTAGCCCGGGGGAGCGGTCCGGAAATGCCGCTGACGACATGTGGCTGCTGGGAAGGGAGTGGAGGACGTGCGGGCAATGTGCTCGCTGGGGCGTGTGCCTCCTGTCGGCATGTATTCATGACGACAGTGGGGACATAGGAATTCATAGCCTTCGTAATGACAGGTTCCCGTCGCCAAACGGCCAAGTGCGCAGGCGACGTATCTTCCAACATCTTCTTCGAGGTAACGTCCAGGTCTAGACCCACCACGCTCTCGGAAGAGGATGACATGGTGGAGGGGTATGGGGAGGAGTAATCGGTGTCTTGGTAATCCCACGACGCTGGATCAATGTGACGGCTACCAGGCGTCGCGTACAAACCGAGGTCCACACTGGATGGCATAGCAGACGACCAAGGGAGAGAGATCTTGGAAATGGAGTCGGGTGAGGGAAGGTAGAAGCAGGAAGAGAATGGGGTAGCGCTTTCAACGGCCGTGTGCATGGAAGAAAAGGTGGTGTGTGTATTGCTGCTGCCCGTGAAGAATATCCGACGACCACAGTCGGTATTGATTTTGAGAGGCCTCGACGGACCCAGCGTTGGCCTGCTGCGCAACATGCTGATACCATCAGGAGTGGGTGGGACGGACGGAATGGATCCAGATGCAACAGGCGATATTGGAGAGTATGTGGAAGGAGGGGTGCGAGGGGCTTCATAGACTTTAAGAGGTTCGAGCACGGCCGACGACGGAGAGCGTATGGATGATTCAATGGCCCAGGTAGCGTTGCATGAGGAATAGTCCTCATCCCACATAGGGTCCCGAACGGAGTGCCTCATGTAGTCCATCTCAGAATCGCTGTCCTTGCTCCACCGCGAACGAAGTTCATCGGGTTGATCGACGGGCTCATCAGGAGCAGACGAATCCGAGTCGCTCTCGATGTCGACATCGATCTCCCATGCGCAACGCGCCATGCTTCCTTCAAAGATGACGCCTTCTGCGTAGATGTGATCCACTTGCTGTATGGCGGCCCTAACCTCTGATAAGGTGATGCGACGGCGCCAGTCGACCTCGAGCATGCGGCAGAGGATGTTGTTGACTTCGGCAGAGATAGGGAGGACAGTGGGAAGGAAATTGTGGGGATCCTGGAGATATGCTTGGAAGGTAGGGTCGGTCGAGGCTGCAGATTTCCAAGGATTGCGACCAGTGGCAAGGTTCAGTAGGATGATGGCCAAAGACCAGATGTCGTTGAATAGGGGAGAATACGACCCTGTCGGTGCGAAGTCGCCCCCTTGACACTCTGGACGCAGTAAGGTCAGTTGCGTAGGTGAGCGATGAAGGGGAAAGACATACCTGGACTCATGTGGTAAACGCTGCCAGTGCGAAACTCCTCACTGAACCTATCCGTAGTAGCGAGGCCGAAATCGGTGATAGCAACTCGGAGTCCGCCGTCGAAGCATAACACGTTCTCGGGTTTGAGGTCTCGATGATATATCCCCAGCGAATGGCAATATTCGACGGCATCGAGGAGCTGGAGGAATATGTGTTTGATCAGGTGATCCTGTCCAAGGTAGCGGCAATGATGCAAAATTTGAGAAAAGAGATCTCCGTCAGAAGCGTAGTCCATGACAAGGTAAGTGTAGTTGCGCTCCTCCACAACCCGGTGGAGAGTGACAACGTTTGGGTGGGCTGACACAAGACGATGAAGGGCTATTTCTCGCATGTGTAATTGGCGCTGGCGGGAGCCACTGTGAACCTGTGAGCTGATGAGGCACTTGACGGCGTAATTGCGGGAGAGAGAGTCCACGGCGCGGTACACCACACCATAGCCTCCTACGCCGAGGACCTCGACGAGTTCGAGTGTGTCGTTGTCGATGAGGGTACCCAGGGCTGGGGGAGGGGGGGAAGTCGACTGCTTGGGCGGCATCCTGGGATAGCACCGCAACGACGAGAGGGATGGCGGGGACCTGAGAGGTCGAGGGAAAGGCGTCCGAAGACGAGGAATGTGGTGGAGAACAGTGGGAAGTAAGAGCGAAGAGTGAGTGAAGCACGCCGGCAATTTAAGTGAGTGACGCCCTGTTGCAGCGTGGCTAGCATGAGGCAGCCAGACCCCAGTAGGTAGCGGCTGTTCGTGATAGACGATGGAAGGGAACGTTTCCTGCGCAAGGAATGTTCGATAATGTCATCGAGGCAGACCACCTTTTTCTATCGCCACTGGCCACAGCGAGATCAGTCATCATTTCAATATCGCGCGAATCGAAGGGGGTCCCCTAAAAAGGCAAGGGCCGGGCGGGAGCGGAATAGCGGGAGGACTTGACGCATCGCTGGCAGAATTTGCAAGTGCAATGATCAAAATGCCGAGTCAGCCAAGCGACATTACACAGGGCAGATTTGTACTCTGAGCCA
>JBBPLJ010000018.1:59137-70966 GCA_038089715.1 Veloporphyrellus conicus
CGTCTATACGTTGCTTTCGTTTTGTTATGACACAGTCCATGACGCTGGCGATGCACGGAACGGCAGCTGGGTGGCAGATATGTTTAACATTAACACGTGAGTTGCTCGTGTGACTCGAAAAAGAAAAGGAGAACCCTTTGCCATTTGCCAACATGATTTTCTAGCTGGATGATCGTATCGTCCATGATCCAGTTGGGCATGTCGTGGTGGCACGCTTGGATCTGCGTCTGGGTGGGATATGCCGCCGTGACACCGTTTCTGGTCTTGAATGCACGGCCCGGCGCAGTCTTCCATGTCACATTCCCAGTTGTCGCCCGCACGAGTTTCGGAGTCTTTGGAAGTCTGTGGTGCGTCTTCAATCGAGGCGCAATGGCCTGGTAAGGACACCTGACAGCTCCCTACCTCGTGTTCCTGTTTAAAATGGAATTGCAGTATATGGTATGGGGTCCAAGCAAGCATAGGAGGGACGTGTGTTTTGGTGATGCTACGCGCCATGTGGCCCAGTGTGAATACTATTCGTATGTGACTCCTTCCTTTATGAGGGTATAAATATGAACCCCTTACTGCGTCGCAGCCAATTCACTTCCAGCTTCGTCCGGCACAAATACTCGGGACTTTATGTGCTTCTTTCTGTTCTGGCTCTTCTCGCTGCCATTGATATGGTTTCCTGTGCACAAGATGTTCGTGAGAGAAGGTTCTGGGTGCTCGAGACTCTATCGCTTACCTCTTCTGGAAAGTCGTCATTTCTTTGTAGTGAAGATGGTAGTTACGCCTACTGCGGCGATTGTGTTCCTCGTATGGTGTGTCCTCAAAGCCCATGGTATAGGCCCGATCGTACATCAGCCTTCTTCTATCCATGGATCAAATCTGGCCTGGGCAATGGTCGTGAGCCTCATGTCATGCATCAGCAATTCGGTGACGCTTCTCACGTCAACACGCTTCGTCCGCTTCTCAGACCCTATCTCACTTCTTCACAAATAGGAACGCACCAGACTTTGCGTCTAGGGCAAGGACGCCCACTGCGGCACTTTGGCCACAACTTTTCGCCCTCCCCGCGGCGTCTTCTATCGCTTCCTTGATCGGTATCCTCGTCAGTTCATCTTCACAAGCCATATATGGAGAAGCTATCTGGTCGCCCATCGATTTATTGGGCCGATTCCTGGACGATAATCCTTCTCCCGCGACAAGGTTCGGGGTGTGTCTAGTACTGACTATGTTCACCATGCTCGATGTGGCTCACCGCGTCACTAGGTGTGGTTCATTTCCGCCGCCTTCGTTATTGCTCAGGTGAGCGACAGAACTATTTTCATATCACCACTACTCATGGAATAAACGATAAACACGCCAGATGGGGTGCGTTTATAGGTTCTACATTACCCGATAGTGAACGGCGATTCATGTCCTTTGGCTGGGTTGCTCGCAATGGGTGGTCGTATGCGCCCGCGCAGAACAAACATAACCGCAAATTCGATCTCGGCCGGCTGCGATCTGACCGCGCTATTTCCTCGTTTCATTGTGGGTGTCGTTTTTCCAAGCGACGTGATTGCATCGGTGATTGACACTAACGTACTGCGTTCATAGAACATCCGACGAGGTGGATACATTGCGGCCATCGTCGGTCTATGCATCTGTCCTTGGAACTTGCTCAAGAACAGCAATGCCTTTACATCTTACCTGTCCGCATACTCTGTCTTCCTAAGCTCCGTCGCTGGAGTCATGGTAAGTCTATATTTAACCTTGCAGTTTACACTCACGGCAAAATGGAATTTACGCACTGTGCGGATAGGTTACGGAATATTACTTGGTTCGCAAGGGACATTATAAGGTGACTGATTTGTACCAAACCGGAAAGGACAGCTGGTACTGGTACACGTCGGGCATAAATTTCCGGTGGGTGGCTCGAGCCTAACTTTCCTCGCGTTGCCACGTGTCAGTCGAATACTTATCCGGACGATTGATGACACTATTCACAGTGCCTATGCCGCCTACATCGCCGGTATCTTGATCAACGTAGTCGGGTTCGCAGGCGCAAGTGAGTTCCTTTCTTCGTTTTCACACCTTGCCCCTTTGGCGATAGTCCATTGGCGACGATCTGCCTGAGAAAGCAATGTACTCACGCAATGGTTTATGCTTCCGGTGAATCATCTTGAAGCTGGTCGTACAGTGCCGAATGCAGCTACCCGCATATATGATCTCGCCTTCTTCACGGGATTTGGGGTGTCGTCTATCGTGTACTATCTGCTGAGTCGCGTATTCCCCGTCATGGGCGCGGCGGAGACGTTTGAGGAGGTTGACGTGTCAGGATATGAATTGGAGTTGACGGAGACCCACGTAGATGTTAAAGGGACGTAGACATGTAAATGACAGATGGATAATTTGGAGTAAGCTCCAGAGTCCAGAGGAATGTTGCGCAAGTACAGGCAGTGTTCCCGTTTCGGAAAGATTTTCGGGGACCCTCGACGTATGATGTCATCCAGCATAGGGG
Source organism: Veloporphyrellus conicus (assembly GCA_038089715.1). NCBI lineage: Eukaryota > Fungi > Basidiomycota > Agaricomycetes > Boletales > Boletaceae > Veloporphyrellus > Veloporphyrellus conicus. The sequence goes on from JBBPLJ010000018.1 coordinate 61,623, forward strand.
ATTGAGTAGTAGTATGAGTAGAATTCGCACCTTGCTAATCAGTGAGCATAATGACATCCGGTACTCAATCACCCCCGCTTGAAGCGACAGAATCTCATATTCCGATGGGCGTATCGTCCATTGATGGAACTTGCTCTAAGCCCATGAAGGACACCGAACAGCGCGCAGGTATGTTGGGCCGTCGTTCTAAAGGGGGTTACATCTAACACCCCTTTTCATCAGAATACTTTTGTGATGCGGTACGTCGACCCTTGATATTCCTACGTGTCCAGGACCTCACCGGAACATGTCTCCCGAAAGATCAAGGAACAGTATGCACAATGTTCGCCCGCTCAAAAACCACATCCAGTGGAGAAAGAGGCACGGAAGTAGGGGCGAAAGTAGGAGCACCCGAGCATGAACAGGCCTAGTAGCCGAATTTAGTTGTACTCTCTGCGGGAGTGACATTTTCACATTCATACTCTTGTTGCGTGGTGTACAAAATAATCGAGACTTCTTCCCGGGTTACGTTCTACTTTGTCGTGCTAGCCAAATATGTGGTCCACCATTCCTCAAAGTTTGAACAACCCAGATCACCAGCCAGCTCGACAGTTTCGTCGGTAGACAAGCGACTGTCCCTAGGACGTGAGACTGCGTCCGCCGGGACGGAGCTGTCACGGTTGATGTGGCTTATGGGCAGCTTGAGGATTTTCCCAAATATTTCGCATATGTTGTACTTTGTCATGCATTCAGCAGATGAGTAGTGCACAACTCGGGGGAGAGCTTTGTTCAAATCTATGCCTCGATTGTGAAGAACAATGCGAGAGGTGAGATTGAGCGCTTACCCGATAGACGAACGAGGAACGAGGCTATATCAAGGACGTTGGTTGGGTACCTTTGGGCATAGTCATCCATCTTGTAAGTCTTCCCGGATTGATCTTGCACGACATCGAGAAGGATGTTGACCGCGCTGTCCGAGTTCTTTGGTGCTGGACCGTAGCTTCGGATATAAAGTCAGGTCGAAATGATTAGTACGCAATTGTAGTGACTTACAGCACGGGTACACGAAGGACAATCACCTTGGCACCACTAACGCCTAAAACGGCCTGCTCGCCAGCATACTTGGTGATACCATATTCCTGCAGCGGGTTTGCCTTACTTCCGGGTTTGTAGGGGGGACTCCTCCCGTCGAAGACATAATCTGCATTTCAGGGCGCCTTCTGTGTGAGAAAGCGCGGACATGAATCCGTGAAGATAGCCGATGTACCTGTGGAAACGTAGACAAGGGTCGTATCGTGATCCCTGCAGATTTGAGCAAGGTGACCAGGTACATCTTGATTGAGCTGTAGGGTCGACAGTGTTCACAGCACTCGGCGTGGTTGCAAGCGCATGGGCGTACCTTTACTGCGGTTTCTGCGCCGCCCTGTGGATATTTTTTTTACGAGCGCTCAAGGAATAATACCCGACTTACTGCTTTGAAGGCATCCGGCCGTCTCTCGGCGGCGCAGTGGATCACCCCTAAAATGAATTCATTCCATCAGCACTGCGCAAATCCGAACCCCCACCGATGCCACAGACATACAGTTAAATTTGTGTTCACTAAACAGCTCTCGAAGGGTTGCACCACCCTGAGAAATCAGATCGTTGATCAAGTCAAGCCGGACGAGACCATCTTTTTGTTGCGAGTATGAAAGACCGACGGTGTGGGCGTCTGCGCGCTGGAATGCATTGTACACGGCAGTGCCTAGTATGCCCGATGCACCTGGTATAATATCGGTCCGATCAGATCGTCCCGGAAGATATCAATGGTTAGAACCTGTGACCAGAACGTTTTTCATCGTGTTGGAATTGTCTCGAGGCAGCTTGAAGAGATGGCGCCTGCTCGATCAGCAAAGGATCTCAATCAGTGTGCAAGTAAGACCCGTGTGCCCGTTTCGGACATCAGGTGCTTACTAGGATATCCGAGAGAACCCTAGTTTTCAGGTTTCCCATTGGTCAGAGATATCTACTACACAACATAGTTGACTATGTTGAATCCGAAGCGTAACCAGGTGGCAATTATGTGAAATGAGAAATTAGCGCTCTCGAAAATGGGGTGTTATTCCTAGTCGACTGACTCCTGTTGTTGTACACTGTACATAGCCGGCATCAGATAGTCTCTACTATTATCGCCTTGTGAGATGTATTTTCACAGCCCGCCAGAATCTACTCATGGACTCTGCTGTCTCCCTAAAAATATCTTTTTTACTTTTGACCGAGGCTCTGCATAGCATCCCGGCGGAAATGCCGCATCTCACCTCTACTATGAACTTGCCGTACTCTCTTCGCGGCTCGTTGAAGCCAAATCACAAGATTTGCTCTATCTCGAGGTCCAGACAAACTACCAAGCTAGCCATTCTCCTAGTTTCTTCAAACACTTGATCCAGTGTCATGTTCTCGTGTAGATCCCACCGACGGCTCCGATTAGCGTGACAATGATGCCGTCGGTTGTCAGGCTGCCACGCCTGTCTGCTCCCATACAGAACGAGGGAGCAGTTGGGTGATCTGATAAGGTTTATGATCATGTATCGAATAATGGAGGTGGAAAGGCGAAGAAGCCTGCGAGAGACATATTCCGACCTGAAGACAGCTGATGTTCGCCGTCAGACAGTATCTCATGTCGATGGCCCGGGGGCCGCCCCCGTGAGAGAGGGCCTGGGATTAGTCTACCAGTGGTGACCAGAGAGGATGGTAGCACGGACATTGCTTTGTCCTTGTTCTGAATGATTCTATAGCAACAAGCTTTCACGGGCTCATTCAATTGGTGAGGGTCGAGGTCCGCATAAGCTTTATGCTTATCTCCACCAGCTTGCTGGGAAACCGGATTTCGGAGGACAGGTACGAGCCCTACTAGGTAGTCACCATGTGCAGAGGTTCCCGTACCCCATCGGGAAACTTGTCACCGCACCTTCCTCATCCGCACAACGCTACACTGTTCCTCAGATAGTGCAGAGGTATTCTGGATGTCCATGTGCAAAGTTTCGCACCACGTTAGCAGGATTCTTAACTTAAATCAGATAGCCCAGAAACCAACCTAAACAGCTTCCAGCTTGTGTCGTTTTATATCGTGGTGCGCTCCTCGGTCAGCGCCTCAAGGCCTCAGATTCCAGCGCCGCTGCCTTGGGCCTGATCTCATTGACAGAGACGACCCTGGCTGTGCTTGGAGGGTTCTTGTTGCATTACAGACCAACCGCCGCTTGAACTTCAAGGCAACCATCCGCTTGTCATAAGTTCGACAGTATGCTCTCAAGACCGCCGCGACCTGCATTCTTGGGGCGATCGTCACGGTGAAGGTCGACTTTACCTCACTATAATATCAAAGCCGTCACTCCCACAAGCTTCCTGAAGGAGATCTCACCCCAGTTTGCATCACGGGATATTCCGCTCAGCGTGGTGAGTTCTCGCACGAGGGATGGATTTGTGGTTGGGTGGCAACCAGCCAGCAGTGCCACCGACTATGGACTCCTTCGCTGCAAGTGAAAAACAACAAGAGACTCAAGAGCATGCATTCATCTGACGGTCGGGCAAGTGTGAGTTGTATCATGAAGACGCGTAAATCCTTAGCAGGAATGCTATAGGCTTACCAGCTGGAAGCATGTCTTTCAAGGTTGGAGCGCAAGCCTCCATCCGTGCGTCTTTTCCCATACCGAAATTCGACACCACGTACATCCTGCAAATTCACTGGCCACGGGCCCGGCATCAGTAAGATGAGCGGGAACGTGAACTCGACAGCGATGGCCCAGAATAACTTACTCAGAATTCAGATAGGCAACACAGGCTGTGGCACCGGCCTGATCACATGGTTTCCTGGATTACAGTAACCCCCCGGAGTTGAAGATGCGTAGACATGGACCCGGATATACTTTCCCGTCTGTCAATACCGTTGTACGGCAAGGTCTGTCGAACAGACTTATATCAGACGAAGCAACTGGTTGCTGTGGTCATTCATCTCCTTCATATCTTCCGCTGTATCCTGATCACGAGATGATATTCCTGAAGCCTTCCCTTTGCATTCAACCCACAGCGGCTTCCTCAAGTCTCGTGCAGGCTGCGAGGCTCGAGCGACGGCCGACTTCTACTTACTCGCATATTTCGTTCTTCCGGTAAGCAGAACTCACATACTAGGGAAACTTCTTCCAACCTAGGACCCTCAGCTCCTTAATGTTGGACATGCAAGTATACAGTCCTTTTGTTAAAGTGATCAAGCAACCTGGGCTAGAGACCTCGCAAACCCGTCCAGTGTTTGGTGACCACGATAAGATTGAAGGAAAGGTTGTGCTTGATCCTAGTTGCTGCCAGAACGGGCGTTTAACTATTTCTGTATGTTTCCCCTGTCTTCGTTTGTTTCTCGACTGATAGAGGGACAGTTAGAAGGAGCTTTTGAATATTCATCTATCAAGGACAATGAGGACGACGAGCACTCTCGTAACCCGACGATCAGGAAATTTCGACATGTATTTTTGTTTTCATCAGCCGCCATTCCCATTACATCTATTCCTGATTCTCGCTCGGCCATCCGTGAGGCGCTTGGCGTTCGCAAACGACCGAGTATGTCGAACCTGAACAGTCCTGCGTGCCGTTCTTGCGAATTCAGTTTCGAGCTTCCTCGTGGATCTCGGCCCGGTGAAGAGATGCCGTCAACGTTCTCGTCCAAGCGCCCTGGCGGGAAAGCGCACGAAGAGTCGCGCATGGAAGAACTTGAAGTCACATACCGGATCATTGCGGTCTGGGAAGCATCTGACGGGTCTGGGAACCAAGCCATGTACGTCGATCGCACCATACGAGAGAAAATCTAATTATTTTTTCCCAGGTTAGAAGCCCCTATACTAGTGCACCCAGACACTGATTTCCAATCCCTTGATGGTTCTGCTATGGAACCGGAATCTTGGCTGGAAATGCCATTAATGCCCGAGCGTCCGATCCCGTTTAGCTGCGCGGTGAGTGAATACAGGATTTTGTTGTTTTAGAAGACGAACTAACGGTGGTCATAACAGGTCACACTTCCTCGGCCCCAATCGTTTTCGCGCAGTAGCTGCATCCCATATTACGTCGTGTTCACAACGAACACTAGATCGCCATGCTTAGTCAAGCAGATCGCCGCTGATGCAACGATAGCCGTATCTCTCGTCCGCAAAATTACTATAACCCCCCAACGCTCATCGCAGTCACCACTACTTCCGGACACGCCGCCTGCCAGTGATGACTCGGACGGCCAAACATCCCCGTTCGCTCTCCTTAAACGATCAGTCAAGTCACCTCCCCGATCTCACACTCGGGATGGTTCTTTTTGCACCACTAAACCTCAACCCGAGGTCCCAAAAGCCACTTTCTGCGTGTCGCGAACCCTACAGACGCAGATGCTCATCGGTTTTCCAAAACGTCCACGGGGCAATGACGCGTCACAAAATCTACCCGATGGACTATACAGAGGGAAAGTGGAGTTGTCAAAAACCATGTTGCCCAGTGTAGACTGGCCCGGAATAAGCGTCAAGGTGAGAGCCGTCAGTGTGCGCGAATGAACGGATCTTACCCTTCTTTTTTTGTAGTATTACCTCGATGTTTCTGTCTTGGTTGGTCAAGACGACGTAAGGGCGCGCATTCCCATCAAAATTTATTGATAGCCTCACCCTGGACTTCTCTTTGGCGAGCGTGGGCAGCCGTCACCGCTGGTTTCGAGGTACCACTATCTATTTTCTTATGTATTCCATATCATAGGCACTATCTTCTCGGATCATCAGGCACTGTAAAGCATGTATCATATGACACGTCTATGCATATCATATTTTCTCCGTTCTTCCCAGTGCCCAAGTGAGGATGAGTGTCCGTTGTAGGGTGGATTACTATATTTGGTAGTCAACCCGCATTCGCGCCACGCCTGCTCGGATCGGCGTTTTAGCTTTAGCTCGACCTCATCAAGTTACAGAGCATTCGTGCAAGCCATCACTTGTGACTTTGTTGGCGTTCTCCGGACAAGCCTTCATCCACACCCTTTGAGTTGACTAGTCGGGCTGCACTGCGCACATTGTTACACGAGAGGCGACGCGATGGACTCCGCTGTCGAACACCCGACTGCTACGTGGGATGCGATGCCAGAAGGAAACGTGTTCTACCGACGTCTACAGTTCTATTCGATACCAGGCAAGCTCCCAAACTTGGACGACTTTGTCATTGCTGGGTGTCGGAACGGCGGACCTATTGGTGCGTGTCGCACACGCCTGCGCCGTGCGTATGCTGACGATTGCCCCCGCTGTCCCTCTTTACAGCGCTCATGCGTGATACGTCCAAGGTGATCGCCATCGGTCACGCCGGACTTTCTCTCTCTCGGTCCCAGATTCAAGTGTTTTCTTCCGCTGGCGAGGGGCTGCTGTTACTCAGTGTGGATATTCTGTTGTTCCCACACGCGAGGTGAAGATGCTGACGAGATGGTTGACAGTGGGATCAGGGCAAAATCGTTCGGTTTGGATGGACTACCGACGAACGGTTGGTCGTACTCAACGAAGAGGGCGTCTACCGATTGTACGACCTCCAAGGCGATTACAAACAACACTCCCTCGGATCAGAAGCCGCGGAAATGGGCATTATTGACGCCCGGATCCATGAAAATGGATTAGTGGCTTTGACGGGATCATTGACGCTCCTGGAAACCAAGGATTGGGACGGCGGCAAACCGCTCACGTTGGCGAATCCGGGTGTGTGTGGGTTGATGCATGCGCATGGGACGTGAGAGGGCTGATCCGGCCGGTGCTTAGGATTGACCGAGCCGCCACATGCGTGGGCTGTCATTCCACCCGATCAGAACATCTCGCGCCATGTCGAGGTCCTGCTGTCCGTGGAAACGTCGATATATGCCGTCGATAACCTGGAGAGTGTTGACCAGCGTGTGGCGCGCGGGCCGTTTTCGAGGGTCTCGCCGTCGCCGAATGGCAAGCTGTTGGCGCTCCTGAACTATAGTGGTCTTTTATGGGTCGTCTCGACCGACTTTCAACGCAGCCTTGCGGAGTTTGACACCCAGACGGCTAGCGCAGAGGGTCCAGCTAACCAAGTCGAGTGGTGCGGGAACGACGCCATTCTCGTCACGTGGAATAATCTTGCACTCTTGGTCGGACCGTCTGGCGATACTCTGCGGTGAGTCAATGTAAATTGTATCTTGCGAGGAGACCTGACGGAATGGTAGGTATAACTATTCCGGAGCGACGTTTGCAGTCACAGAACTCGATGGTGTGCGCGTCATTGACCAAGAAGTCGCTGATTTCATACAAAAAGTGCCCGGTACGGACGGTGCTGAACAAATGCGCCAGGACTGATTCCATCGTAGTATCGTCAATGTCGGTTTTCCGGCCCGGTTCAACGTCTCCGTCTGCAATACTGTTTGACGCTTGGGAGAGTTTTACTCGGCGTTCATCCAAGGCGGACGAAAGCATTCGGAGCATCCGACCTGAACTTGCAGCGGCCGTCAACGAGTGTATCGATGCGGCAGGCCACGAATGGGAACCATACTGGCAACGTCGGCTTCTCAGTGTCAGTTTTCCCCCAGTTGCAATTACCCCCTTCTTTTGACACATGGTGGACATTCAGGCAGCAAAGTTCGGTTGGGGATTCCTGGATCTCTACAATCCTGGTGATTTCGTTGCGATGGGGCAGGCACTAAAGGTCTTGAATTCGGTCAGGTTCTATGAGATAGGAATACCGTTGACCTATTCCCAGTGAGTAAACAAGGTCTCGTATTTTGCCTCCTTCCTGAGGGCTGTACGTGTCAGATATCAATATGTGTCCCCGATGCATCTCATCACCCGGCTGACATCAAGGAACTTGCACCTTCTGGCCCTTCGTATCTCGTCCTACCTCTCACTCAAGGCTGACATCGTGTTGAAGCACTGGGCGAGTGCAAAAATCGCGCGCTCGAAATCCTCTGCCACTGATGACGAAGACGGGTGTTTGTGTAAGGCGATCGTGGACAAGTTCGAAAAGCTTGGCAAAGGCGCCGTGAGTTATGCAGACATTGCGCGTCGTGCATGGGAAGTCGGCAGGGCTGGTTTAGCCACCAAGGTGAGTGTGCTCCACTTTCCTCGATGTCGTCTCGCCGACGTCCACTCGCCCGAAGCTGCTCGACTACGAGACATGTGCGTCTGATCAGGTACCACTCTTGTTGACGATGAAGGAAGATAAATTGGCGTTGTTGAAGGCAGTGGATAGTGGGGATACTGAACTTGGTAGGCGTCTATCCGTGTCATCCATGACGTGTAATTTACACGACGTGCTAGTGTACCATGTTCTTTTGCACTTGCACAAGCGGCTTCCGCTTGGTTCCTTCTTCCGTCTGATCGAGGATGGGGGAGAACGTCTGATGCCTGCCAGCAGACTCCTCCAAGTGTATGCTCGGGAACAAAACAGGGAGATGCTACGAGACTTCTATTACAGCGACGACCGACGCGTAGAAAGTGCTGTCCTAGCTCTGGAGGAAGCAAGGCAGATGACGGTACGTAATAGCTTTCGCCGACCTCGCTTACGTTCTTCATTGATTGCGGTAGGATCAAACGGCAACGATTACGTCTGTCAAGGCTGCAGAAAAGTTCTTTTCCGAGGACAAGGATCGCGGGTTCGAAGCCAAGGTGCGTGTTTAGGCATTCCGGGGTGAGGCATTGACGTCGGCTCATGGCCACAGATGATGGACGAGAGCGCGCGCCTGCTGGCGATGCAGCAACAGCTCGAGAAAGATTCGGACGGCAAGGTAGCATTCTTTGGTCAGAGTGTGTCAGAGACGATACGGACCTGTCTCACGAATGGGATGGGAAAGAAGGCGGACAAGGTCAAGAGCGAGTTCAAGGTGCCCGACAAGCGGTGGGTCGTTGTCTCTCAACTAGACGATGGTGTCGTCGATGCGATGGACATCTGATACAATCTTTTCATTTTTTTTATATAGATTTTGGTACATTAAGCTCCATGCATTGACGGCCCTCAGGGATTTTGATGGCCTTGACGCGTTTGCGCGGTCACGACGGAGTCCGATCGGATACGAGCCGTTTGTTCGACATCTCGTCGCAGCTGGGCATGCCAAGGAGGCTGCCAGCTATGTCATACGATGCGATCCACCCAAGAGGGTAGAACTATTTGTGCTCTGCGAGGATTGGCGTGCTGCCGGTAGAGAGTGTAAGGAACGGGGCGACAAGAAAGGGCTAGAGTGTGTTCTCTCTCTCTTTCCCGAGAAAGGTACTTATGATGTCTTGGCAGAGCGCTCAAGAAACAGTGTCCAAACTCGCTGATCGCACGCGAACTGGATAGTCTGAGCGCCTTGATGAAGTGAGGACAAGATGGTGTATGCTATGCGT